>WNWK01054070.1:7500-11673 GCA_009830355.1 Cherax destructor | reverse complement strand
AATTTTATCGAAATCGATTATGGTGACCAGATATATTCGCAGCCTCCTGCTACTCTTTCCAGCCTTAATCCCATTAATCACCAGGGATTACCTTATGCCTAGATGCTTTTCCTTCTTCCCCGGTTGAGAGCATCTATGAGAAGCAACCATCCATCCTGTCCGATCATTGATGCATATTCAAGCTATTATGTTTGCTTCATGACCTCCGAATCCTTCTATGTATAGGATTGTCAGATGTTAGTAGACACCGTTATTTAATACCCTGTTTACTTGTCCCTTTCTCTTCGTCTGCATTCCCTTGTCTTCCCTTCACTTCGCCTTATATGTTCCATGTGGCTTCCTTTCCTCTACCCTTGGAAATTCCCTGTCCGTGTCTGTTCTATTCCTCTACCTTGAAAGGCCTACCACCTCCATTCTCATTCCCATGCCATCGCAGTATACCCGTGGTTCAAAGTCATCTGATGGTGTCGGATTCGCAGCAGTCTTCCGACAAGCCGTGCGAGGGCATCTGTTACCCCGCTAGCATCTTTCAGCTGAATTGTATGCCATTCTTGTGGCACTTATCCGTTTGCATCTATGCCTGTGCCAATTTAATGGTGTTTCAGTCTCCTAGTGCTTTACAGGCTATCCTAAAATTGATACACCCCCTAGTTCTTCGTATCCACCTTTGGTTCGCGTATCTTTAGCAAGCACAAAGATTTTGTTTTTTTTTGGGTCCCTGGTCATGTTGACCTCAGGCAATGAACAGCGAGACTCTGCTCTTGGGTCAACAGTACATGATCTTCCAGTTTCATATAGAGGTGTTCCTTTACGGACTATTTTGTGTATTGCTGCCCACCTTTACCGCTGGCACAACGCTGTCTGACCTGCTAAATAACAAACTTCATTTTATTAAACAGTATAGGTTTCTGGCCTCTTCTTGTCACCAATGTCTAGGTTGGGAGACTACATCTCGTCTTCGCATTGACACACTCGTCTTATGCACGGGTATCTCATGGAGAGGATCCTGCCCCTCTCTGTGAGCATTGTCAGGTTCCAGTGTCTGTTCGATTCTGTTGGACTGTCCACTTTATCAACGAGCGTGCAGAATTTACCTCCAACGGTGTCTTGCTCTGTGGCCCTTTCTTTACCTTCCCTTCTTGCTGATGGACCTTCCTTAATCCTGACCTCTGTACTTTTTGACAGAAACTGACTTACTACACAAACTCTGAAGATTATACCTTTAGCACCTCCTCGGTCCCTTCTACTCGATCTCTTGCTTCCTATCTCTGCACTATCCACTGTCCTGCTGCCTCCGTACCCTACTAATCATCCATCTCCTTCTTACAACCCATTCTCCTGCATCCTGCAAAACCTGCAGGGCTGTGTGACCCCGGGTTTAGCGGCTTCTATTTGATTATAATAATAATAATTGCCTGTGTCTCTCGGTGCGTGAGGAAGCTTTGCTCATTCATCCAAACATTTCGCTTGTTTTCCATTGTTTTTGTCAGTTGCAACTGTGAAATTAGTAACCATGACTCAAAGAAAGTTCTTAGTAAGTTCCTTTTGTAAAGAAAAAGGTGAAACACGATAGAATTAAGGCAGGCAAGCATAGAGGCAAAGTGTAGCAGGCATGCGGGGGTGCGAGCATGCAGGGATGTAACAGACATGCAGAGGTGTAGCGGCATGCAGGGGAGTGTAGCTGTTATGCAGGGAGTGTAGCAGGCATGCAGGGGTGTAGCGCATGCAGGGGAGTGTGAGCAGGCATGCAGGAATGTAGCAGGCATGCACAGAGTGCAGCAGACATGCAGGGAGTGTAGCAGGGGATTCAGGGAGGTAGCAGGCATGCACAGAGTGCAGCAGGCGTCGCAGGTGCAGCATGCAGGGGAGTGTAGCAGGCATGCAGGGAGTGTAGCAGGAAGACAGGAGTGTAGCAGGCATGCAGAGGGTATAGATGGTGGAGTGACTGAAGCTGGTCTAGTGGCATTAAAAGACAAAGAAGGAAGTAACCCCAGAGAGGGCTTTGCTACCTGAAGTCCTTATGGATTTTCCTCCTCCCTATCTTCCAGAAGCAGCATTAGTCTTTAATAAAGGTATGTATACTGATTTAACCTTTAAACTGTCCGCAGATATACGTTCACCTCGTACTGCCCGAATATTTTGAAAACAAAAAAATCATATTCTTTTTAAATGAAGAGCGCATTTTTATAAACAGGATAGGCTAAAAAAAAAAAGTTTAGGGCAGTACTTTGAGATATAAGCCGCCAATTTGGTGCTGGATGCTCACCTGGGCAACATCAAGTCCTGCGCTTGCAGAAGTATGCCGATATACTTTTTTTCTAGTTTTCATTTAATTTATATAATTTTTATGTTCTGATAATTACAATTTACAATATTTCCTCTGATTTCATAGCCAATCTTTGTTCTAACTAATATTATGTACTGAAATAGTACTCAAATAATCACAATCACACCAACAGGTGAACATTTTCGCCTACCTTGGTCATTTACTATTGTTTATCTATAAATATATACAAAATATTTATATGTCCCAGCAATGTTTTAGACATCCAAGAGTATATATGAAACTCCGTGAAGAATGGTGTTATGACAATTGCTAGATAACTACTGATAAGGCAGTGACATTGGTGAATGAATGTGTGCAGGGAACCCTTGCTCTTTCACTCTGTATCTATCTATCTATCTGTGTCTATCTATCTATCTATTTATCTGTCTATCTATCTATCTGTCTATCTGTCTGTCTGTATCTGTCTGTCTGAATCTGTTTGTCTGTATCTGTCTGTATCTCTGTTTGTGTCTGTCTAGCTCTGCTTATCTGTCTTTCTGTCTGCCTGTGTGCCTGGAGTATATGAAACTCCTCGAAGAATGGTGTGTTGACAATGTCAGATAACCCTTGACAGCCCAGTGACATTTGATAAATGTCAGCAGTGCTGGAGGGAACCCTCCCTTTTTCAATGTCTATCTGTCTGTCTATCTGTATCTGTCTATCTGTCTCTGTCTATCTGTCTGTATCTGTCTGTCTGTCTGCCTGTATCTGTCTGTTTGTCAAGCTCTGCTTATTTCTGTCTAACTCTATTATCTGTCTTTCTGTCTGCCTGTGTGTGTGTATGTGTCTTTCCGTCTGCTTGTCTCAGTCTCAGAGTGCGGCTCGTAAGCCAACAGGTATTATACACGATGCAGAAGTGACGATGCGTATTACTTGCCAGTCATGCTTATTATGCCTTATATCTACAAGCATTGTATAGCACTTTGCCCGGAATTTTTGGGTTATCCTAGGTAATTTACACTATGTATAATACTGTAACTGTACTTATGTGTACATGTGAGAGAGAGAGAGAGAGAGAGAGAGAGATATACAGTGGATCCCCGAGTTTCGTAAGGTTCTTACTTCGTAAACATCGTGTTTCGTAAGCTTTTTACGACTTCGAGAATCGTAAAACCGCTCGTGTTTCGTAACGTATTAGACCTGTCCGCCTGCTCCGCGCCTGCGGGGGACGCAGGACGCCGCCAGTGAAGCGTTGTTTACCATTGAGAGAACATTACGTAGCGCGCTCTTTCAAACATTCACACTACATTTGGTGTTTTTTTTGGTTGTTTTAGTGATTGTCACTGTGAAATAAGTCACCATGGGTCCAAAGAAGCTTCCTAGTGGCACCCCTGTGGTAGCATTCATGCAGGGAGTGTAGCATTCATGCAGGGAGTGTAGCATTCATGCAGGGAGTGTAGCATTCATGCAGGGAGTTTAGCATTCATGCAGGGAGTGTAGCATTCATGCAGGGAGTGTAGCATTCATGCAGGGAGTGTAGCAGCCATGCAGGGAGTGTAGCAGCCATGCAGGGAGTTTAGCAGGCATGCAGGAGTTTGGCATTCATGCAGGGAGTTTAGCATTCATGCAGGGAGTTTAGCATTCATGCAGGGAGTTTAGCAGGCATGCAGGGAGTTTAGCATTGATGCAGGGAGTTTAGCATTGATGCAGGGAGTTTAGCAGGCATGCAGGGAGTGTAGCTTTCATGCAGGGAGTGTAGCAGGCATGCAGGGAGTGGGGATTTCCCTTCGTAGAGGCTGAAGAATTCCTCCCCCAACAAGTGTTTAATTGTGATGAAACAGGCCTGTTTTGGAAGAAAATGCCCAAGAGGACCTTCATTACTCATTACTCTATCTTCCAGATGCCTG
>WNWK01054070.1:0-2500 GCA_009830355.1 Cherax destructor | reverse complement strand
ACACTGTTGACTCTAAATCCTCTGATGATGTAGGATGTGCTACAGGGACACTTTCATAGCAAAGTTAAATGTACTTCTGTATAAAATACTAAATTTAAAAGGAAAAATCTTTTCTTTTTAGGTCACCCTGCCTCATTGGGGTGTTGAAAAAAGTATTAGCTTGGTTTCCTGCTTTGTTTTCAGAGATTTAATTACTGTCATAGCCTCATCAGTATTAGCTGGAGATAGGTGGAGATTGTTTGGGTAATTATTAGTGAGGTACAGTGGCCCTCGCTATTCAAACACTCCAAAACTCACCCTTTTATGTAAGTTTATTAGTGTAAGTGTTTTTATAAGTGTATTTTTGGGGGTCTGAAATGGACTAATCTAATTTACATCATTCCTTATGGGAATAAATTCGTTTGGTAACAGACTTGAACAGCATTCTGGAATGAGGGTAAGTTTTGGAGTGTTTGAATAGAGAGGGAAACCTGCAGCGCTGTATAACCCCTGTGGTTTAGCGCTTCTATTTGATTATAATAATAATAATAAAAAAGTGAGGGTCCACTGTAATTGCAATTTGTGATTTTGCCGGTTTGGTTAAAAATTTAACTTTATTAGTTGTTTCAGTAGTTTGTAAATTTATTAGGAACCAGTACAGTGGACCCCAGTATCGACGGTATGAGTATAGGCCGCTCGTGTTTCAGTCGCTTTCGCCCAATTTGGCCCAACTGTTGGCCGTTTCCCAGTATCGGCCCGCATACCAGACCTGTTCGCCTGCCCGCGCTTGCGCGCCTCCCCGTGCAGGCGTCGTGAGCCAGTCTAGCTTTGTTTACCATTGAGTGAACATTACCCATCGCGCTCATTCAAACATTTCACAATAATTTTATTGTGTTTATTGATTGTTTACTGATTGTCACTGTGAAATAAGTCACCATGGGTCCAAAGAAGCTTCTTAGTGGCACACATGTGGTAAAGAAAGTGAGAAACACCATCGAACTGAACAAAGACATAGTAGAAAAATATGAGAGTGGTGTAAGTGTGGGGGAGCTTGCCAGGGTGTGGAAGGTATTGTGGCATTGGGCAAGTCCCTGGTGTT
This sequence comes from Cherax destructor, assembly GCA_009830355.1. Classification (NCBI taxonomy): domain Eukaryota; kingdom Metazoa; phylum Arthropoda; class Malacostraca; order Decapoda; family Parastacidae; genus Cherax; species Cherax destructor. Next base: position 1,422 of record WNWK01054070.1, on the reverse strand, counting down.
GAGGTGAGTGGCGAGGGGTGTGGAAGAGTTGGTGGAGGTGCCTTCTTCAGAGATTAAGGAAATTTGTTCAATGTGGAAGAAGGTGCAGGAATTTGTTGAAAAATACCACCCTGAGCAAGCTGAAATAAGCCATCTGCAACAAGTTCAGTACAGAGCCATATTGCACTTCAGGAACACGTTAAAGAGGCCTAAAAACAGAGGATTGTGGACAGTTATTTTGTGTGATACGGGTCCAGTGATTCTCAAGGTGGTCCTATGGCATTAAAAGACCAAGAAGGGAAGTAATCCCAGATAGGGCTTTGATACCTGAATCCTATGGAGGAGGATTCCCTCCAAACACTAAGCCCTCCCCTCACTCCTCCCTATCTTCCAGATGCCAACAAGTCTCTTCAATAAAGGTAAGTAAATGTTATTTTAAATGTAATTTTATAAATTTAATATGTTGTTATTATGTGTTTTGTGTATGTAAAACTATAGTTATTCTTTAAAAAATAATTTTTGTGAATATTTTGGGTGTCTGTGCGGATTAATTGTACAGGTATCCCTCAACATTGCAGGGTTAGGGGATCAAGAGCCTCGTGAATGTTGAAAAAATCCGAATGTTTGGTGCTCCAATATATTGTGGAAATATAATACAATACTGCTTCCTTAACCTATTGAACCTGAACAATCATAAAACACATATAAACATCGTAAAATAATGTACTATATACATGTTATTTTGACATGAGCTGGCTGTGGAGGAGGCTGTAATAGTATAATTATCATAAATTTTAAGGTGGAAGTGTCATAGGGAATCAATTACTGACACACTGCTTCTTCTCCTCTGTGAGCTCTGCCCACTTTGTAATGATGCTAAATGTTGAATTAAATATGTATACATTAGAAAAATGAAACTCCAACTTCTCTTTATTTTAATTTGTAATCATATATTACAGAAAACAATCAAAAAGTAAAATACATACAACAGTTAACTTACAGAAAAATACTTAAATTACCATCTAACATTTTACATGGGGAAGCTATTGGAGGGAGGGAGATGATAAAATTCAGTGTCTGGTGAGTCGTCAAGGGTGTTGGATGTTATTTAGTGCTAATAAAATGTTGTGTAATTACACTAATATTAGTAATAAAGGTTATCTATCATTACATTTATTCCAAATTGATATCAGAAACATGATAAATACCCTAGAACTGTAATAAAGATCTGAAATGAATAATATATGCCATATTATATGATTAAAGAGCAGGCACAGACCACCACCATGAGAGGTGTTTTTCATCAGGGTAAACATGCCTAAAACCCTTTTTATAAGAACAAATGCAAAAATAGCATTTATTATTTTTTGAATAATAATAATTTATAATAATTGATCTGGAACACTTTAAATGTCATCGTATTTGGTAGCTGACATTTAGAGC
>WNWK01054069.1:0-11673 GCA_009830355.1 Cherax destructor | reverse complement strand
ATGACCAATCCGGCCTCCCGGTTTTCCCGAATCCCTTCATAAATGTTACTTTGCTTCCACTCAACAGCACATTAAGTATTAAAAACCATTTGTCTCCATTCACTCCTATCAAATACGCTCATGCATGCTTGCTGGAAGTCCAAGCCCCTCGCACACAAAACCCTCAAAACCTTTCCTAGGCCGACCCCTACCCCGCCTTCCTCCACTACAGATTTATAACTCGAAGTCATTCACTTTGTTCCATCCCTCTACATGTCCAAACCACCTCAACAACCCCCCCTCAGCCCTCTTGATAATAGTCTTGGTAATCCGCACCCCCTTTAATTTCCACACCACGAATTTGCTGCATTATATTCACACCAAAATTGATCTCAGACATGACATCTCCATTGCCTCCAGCCTTCTCCTTGTTACAACATTCACCAACTCCATTCAGGAGACAGAAACGAGGCATTAAACTACAGACCAGTGTCACTGACATGTATAGTATGCAGAGTCATGGAGAAGATGATCAGAAGAGTGGTGGAGCATTTAAAAGGAATGAGATTATCAACAACAGCCAGCACAGTTTCAGAGGCAGGAAATCCTGTGTCACAGAGCATCTGGAGTTCTATGACAGGGTGACAGCAGTAAGACAAGAGAGAGAGGGGGTGGGTAGATTGTGTTTTCTTGGACTGTAAGAAGGCGTTTGACACAGTTCCACACAAGAGATTAGTGCAGAAGCTGGAGGACCAGGCAGGGATAACATGGAAGGCACTCAATGGATTAGGAGATCTGTCAGGAAGACAACAGCGAGTCATGGAAGGGGGCGAGGTGTCAGAGTGGGCGCTTGTAACGAGCAGGGTTCCACAGGGGTCAGTCCTAGGACCAGTGCTGTTTCTGGTATTTGTGAACGACTTGACGGAAGGAATAGATTCAGAAGTGTCCCTGTTTGCAGATGATGGAAGTTGATGAAAAGAATTAAATCGACAGGACTGGGCAGAACTAAAAAGGGGATCTTGACAGGGTGCAGGCCTGGTCCAGCAACTGGCTCCTGGAGTTCAACCCCACCAAGTGCAAAGTCATGAAGATTTTGGAAGGGCAAAGAAGACCACAGACAGAGTACAGCCTAGGGGGCCAAAACTACAGTGGTCCCTCGGTTTTCGCAAAATTCGTTCGAGAATGCTGCTCAAGTGCCATTACCGAACGTATTACTCCTTAAGAAATAATGTACGTAGGTTAGTCATTTCAGACCCCCAAAAATACACTTGCAACAGCACTTACGAAAATACACTTACATAAATGTTCAAGTTTGGAGATGCACGAAAACCGAGGGACCACTGTACAAACCTGACTCAAGAAAAAAGGGTCTCAGGGTGAGTATAACACTGGGCAAATCTCCTGTGTCGCACATCAAACAAACAACTGCTGCAGCATATGGGTGCCTGGCAAACATAAGAACAGCAGTCTTTACATCTCAATAAAAAATCATTCAGGACCCTGTACAGTCTGGGAAGTGATGTAGTGGAGGCAGGATCCATACATATCTTTTAAAAAGAGGTATGATAAAGCTCATGGAGCAGGAAGAGTGATCTAGTAGCGACCAGTGAAGAGGTGGGGCCAGGAGCTGTGACTCGACCCCTGCAACCACAACTAGGCAGTGTGCATGCACGCTCCACACACACAAATAGTAACCAACACACACATACACGCACGCATATACAAAAGGCCTATTGTCTAATCGACATGTGCCTAGGACAAAATGGTAACTAACACACACACACACACACACAAATAGTAACTAACACACACACACACACGCACGCATATACAAAGGCTAGAGTCTAATCAACATGTGCCTAGGAGAAAATGGTAACTAACACACACACACACACACACACAACACACACACACACACACACACAAAAAGAGGTAGGGTACACCATCAGATACTGGACACAAACACAACTGGGAGGAAGTGAAGAGGTACAAAGGAGCTAGATACCTAAAAGGCGATGGGGCCGGATAACATCTCTCCATGTGTCCTGAGAGAGGGAGCAGAGGAGCTATGTGTTCCCTAACAATGATCTTCAACACATCTATCAAAACGGGCAACTACCTGAGGTAGGGAAGACAGCAAATGTAGTTCCTTTTTTAAAAAGGAGACAGGAACGAGCACTAAACTACAGACCAGTGTCACTGACATGTATAGCATGCAAGGTCATGGAGAAGATAGTCGGGAGAAGAGTGGTGGAGCACCTAGGGAATGAGCTTATCAACACGGCCAACACGGTTTTAGGGACGGAAACCGGTCACAAACCTACTGGAGTTCACGAAGGGTGACAGCAATAAGACAAGAGAGAGGGGTGGGTAGATTGCAATTTTGGACTGAAAGAAGGCGTTTGACAGTTCCACACAAAAGATTAGTGAAAAAGTTGGGGGAAAGGGAAAAAAGGGGAAGGCACTACAATGGATCAGGGAATACCTGTCGGGGAAGACAGAAGTCAGGTCGGGTGAGGTGTCGGGAGTGGGCGCCGGTGCGAGGGGGGGGTTTCCCAGGGGGGTTAGTCCGGGGACCAGTGCTGTTTCGGGTATTTGTGAACGACATGACGGGGGAATAGACTCCAAGGTCCTGTTTGCAGATGGGGAAGTTGATGAAAGAATTCAGTGGACGAGGACCAGGCAGAACTACAAAGGGATCTGGACAGTCTGCAAGTGGCCCACAATTGGCTCCTGGAGTTCAACCCCACCAAGTGCAAAGTCATGAAGATTGGGGAAGGGAAAAGAAGACCGCAGACGGGAAAGCCTAAGGGGCCAGAGACTGCAAACCTCAATAAAGGGAAAAAAGATCTTGGGGTGAGTATAACACCAGGTACATCTCCTGAGGTGCACATCAACTAAATAACTGCTGCAAAGGGCCTAGAAAACCAAAGAACAATTCCACATTTTTAAAAAGAATCGTTCAGGCCCCTGTACCTTTTAGTTGGGCCCCAAACGGGAGTATGCAGCACCAGTTTGGAACCCACACCTAGCCAAGCACGTGAAAAGCTCGAGAAAGTGAAAAGGTTTAACAAGACTAGTCCCAGAGCTAAGGGGTATGTCCTACGGAGATGTTAAAAAATTTGACCGGGCGACACTGGAGGACAGGGGGAAGGGGGACATGATAACAACATAAAGATACTGAGAGGAATTGACAAAGTGGACAGAGACAGAATGCCAGAGATGGGACACAGCAACAAGGGGACACAGTTGGGTTGAAGACTGATGAATCACAGAGATGTTGGAAGTATTTCTTCACACAGAGTGATCAGGAATTGGAATAGTATTGGAAGTGATGTAGTGGAGGCAGGATCCAAATTTTTTAAGAAGAGGTATGATAAAGCTCATGGAGCGGGAAAAAGTGATCTAGTAGCGACCAGTGTCTAATCCGGGAGAATAAGGAGGCAGTCGTGAGCCAAAATGAATATGCACAGATAAGAAAGGCCCAAAGACAATAAGAATGACATAGCAGCGAAAGCCAAATCTGACCCAAAGCTATTGTACAGTCACATCAGGAGGGGGGGAAAAGTCAAGGACCAGGGGATACTGAGGGAAAGGGGGGGGAGGTCACAAAAAATGACCGTGAAGGGGTGGGGGCTCAACATGAGATTCAAAGAGGTGTTCACAGAGGAGATAGAAGGGCCTCCCGAAAGGCAGATGGTAGGGTACACCATCAGGTACTGGGCACAATAAAAACAACTGAGGAGGAAGTGAAGAGGCTACGCGAGCTAGATACCTCAAAAGGGGATGGGGCCAGATAACATCTCTCCATGGTTCCTGGGGAGGGCAGAGGAGCTATTTTACCCCTAACAACAATCTTCAACACATCTATCGAAACAGGGCAGCTACCTGAGGTATGGAAAACAGCAAATGTAGTTCCAATTTTTTAAAAGGGGACAGGAACGAGTATAAAATACAGACCAGTGTCACTGACATGTATAGTATGCAAGGTATGGGAAAATTATCAAGAGAAAGGGGGTGGGACCTGAAAGGAATGCTTTCAATGACGGCCAACAGGGTTTTAGGGAGGGGGGAAAACCTGTGTCACAAACCTTCTGGGGTTCCAAGGGTGACAGCAGTAAGACAAGAGAGAGAGGGGGGGGGCATATTCCTGGACTTAAAAAGGCGTTTGACACAGTTCCAACAAAAATTAGGCGGGGGACCAGGCAGGGATAACAGGGGAAAGGGCCCACAATGGTCAGGGAAAACCTGTCGGAAGACAGCAGTGAGTCATGGTACGGGGGAGGTGTCTGAGTGGGCGCCCTGATGAGTGGGGTTTCACAGGGGTCAGTCTTAGGACCGGGGCTTTTTTTTGGGATTTGTGAACGACATGACGGAAGGAATAGACTCCGGGTCTCTGTTTGCAGATGATGTGAAGTTGATGAGAAGAATTCAATCGGATGAGGACCAGGCAGAACTGCAAAGGGATCTGGACAGGCTGCAAGCCTGGTCCAGCCATTGGGTCCTGGGTTAACCCCCCCAAGTGCAAAGTCATGAAGATTGGGAAGGGGAAAAAAGACCCAGCGGGGTACAGTCTAGGGGCCAGAGACTACAAACCTCAATCAAGGAAAAAAATCTTGGGGTTAGTATAACACCAGGCACATCTCCTGAGGGCCCCATCAACCAAATAACTGCTGTATACGGCGCCTAGCAAAACCCACGCACACCGACATCTTAATAAAGAATCGTTCAGGACCCTGTACACTGTGTAGTTTGGCCCATACTAAGTACAGCACCAGTTTTGGAACCCACATCTAGCCAAGCATGTAAAAAGCTAGAGAAATGTAAAAGTTTGCAACAAGACTAGTCCCGGGCAAGGGGATGTCCTGAGGAGAGGTTGGAAATCGACCACGAAGGGAGGAAGGGGAAAAGGGGAGACATGATAATGACATATAAGATACTGAGAGGAATTGACAAGGTGGACAGAGACAGAATGCCAGAGATGGGATACAGCAACAAGGGGGGCAAGTTTGGGAAATTGAAGACTCAGATGAATCACAGGGGGTGTTAGGAAGATTTCTTCAGTCACAGAGTGGTCGGGAAGTGGGAAAAGTTTGGGAAGCATGTAGTGGAGGCAGGTTCCATACATGCTTTAAGAAGAGGATGATAAAGCTCATGGCGCAGGGGGAGGACCCAGTAGCGGCCAGTGAAGAGGGAGGGCCAGGAGCAGACTCCCCCTGCAACCACAACTAGGTGAGTACAAACACAAGTGCAACATTTGGGGAATTTTTGAAAGTTTGGGTTTTACCCCCCGCAACCATATGGGGGGTGCATGCGTGCATACACGCACTCACACAAAAAAAGATGGTTAACATTATAACAAACAGTCAGGAGTTCACTTAGGGCTGAAGTTAATCCTATAATGGGAGATTTGTGAGTAGATAGAACCTGGGCTCACACTGGGGGCCGGAAACAAAAGCAAGGATGGAGATGATTAGAGAAAATTAAGGACATGGGGCAGAGCAGATGATGAGCCAGCAAGACTGGGCCTAGGTTTCATAGGTACATCTGTTATAGGTGATATAGAATATGAAATTTTCTGGGCACTATTGATCATGTGATTCGAACTTTGAGTACCTTATGGAATTAAAGATAGAGGGAAATACAGTAGGTGGAGATTGTAAAAGCTGGATTTTAGAAGGGAAATTTGTAAAGGGTTGAGAAACTTGTTGAATGTAATGGCTTGAGACTGTGAACTGGAAGGCAGGTTAGTGGTTGAGATAATGGAGTACTGTATCTTGTCCAACTTACCTACTGAATGTATGTGGTTTTCATAGGTGGAAATATTGGGTATGTTTCCTTACACCTGCTGTCTTTTGTTCACAAAGCAGTAAGTAGGTACCTGGGTGTTAGTCATCTGGTGCATCTTGTGGGTCACGCCTTGGGGACAAGAGTGAAGAACCCCAATGGAAATAAGACAGACAGTCCTCGGTGATACACTAATTTTATCGAGTTATTCTGGGTAGCTAACTCTCCAGTTAAAAAACTGAACAAATCTTGACTTATCTAGCTGGAAAATGCTAGGAACTTGAGAAGACCTTCATACCAAGAAGATGCAGAAGCAACAAAGACAAAGAGATACAGGGAGACAAAAACAAGGGAGAGAGTGAAAAAATACTCATAGAAAAGGACAAATGAGAACAGAGAAGGGAGCAGATTGGCTAGAAACGAATATGAAGGGTGAGAAGAAAGCCCAGAGAGAATTTGAGAATGACATAGCAAAAAAGGTCAAGTCTGACCACCTGGATAACTTATAATTGCTGAATAAGCCAAAGATATTGGTCCCATGCAGGTGCCCAGGCTCGTGTAATAAAACAAGGCACATGCAGGAGAGGATCCGGGGGTGGGGGCCCACCAAGGGTTTCCTGAAAAAAACACTGTCAGTCACCTCATAAAATGAAATACACAAATAACCCATACATAGGAGAAAGAAACTTATGGCTGTTTCTTTCTCCAACATCGGGCTTTTTTTTTTCAGTCACTGTATTGTAAATTTTTTGTTGTTAATGGACAGATGTTAAACTAGTTATTCAAAAAAGAGACAAAAAGAGGAAAATATATGGAACCTGCCTTTTTGCTTTTCTAACACAATGTGCAGAACCAAGATAGCTTCATTATTATAATACCTTCAGCTTACATCATACTTGCAACTTATCCAGGTGTCAAGGGCTAACAATATAGCGAGGTGGACACTACAGTGCTTTCTCATCCCAGGATACTAAAGTGCATATTACCTTCCTTTTTAAGTGGGCCCCCGGGGTTCGTCATTAATTTGTTCCAGAATGCTGCTTAAGTGCCGTTACCCAACAATTTTTTCCCATAAGGAATAATGTAAATTAGATTAGTCCTTTTTGACCCCAAAAACACTTACAAAAGCACTTACAAAAAAACACTTACAAATTGTTCGAGTTTTGGGGCAGACAAACTCCGGGGTCCACTGTACTTGTATATATACTCTTCTTTTATGTATTGTCTGTTGACTTGATAAAGCCTCTGAATGGGTGAAGCATTATCATCAGTTAAGGTACCCATATCTAAATGTCATTTCCCCCCTCTCCTTTCAGATGTGTGACCCCTGAGGTTTAGTATCCCCCATGAATTTAATAATCCACCATTCAACTGGCAAAAGAATTAGGACTGAATTTACTGAAATTGCCCCCCTGAGAATTGTTCGGGCTTGAACTGTTTTGGGATTGTTAGTACTATAGTTTGTTTTCTGCCTAAATGCAGGGTATTCCCCAGATTTATCAAAAGTGAGGTGCTGAACCATGAGTGTAACTCAGGGTTTGCTTGAATTTTTAAAAATTGCATGACAGTGGACCCCCTTATCCCAAATTGTCCAGAATGCTGCGATTTCGCCGAACAATTTGTTCCCATAAGGAAAAATGTAAATTAGATTAGTCTGTTTAAACCCCCAAAAAATACTTTACAAAAGCATTTAAAAAAATAATTAATTGTTGAGTTGGAGCAGACAAAAACCCGGGGTCCACTTTTAAGAATATGTTTTGGTTGCTGAGTCCCCAATAAGGAGCATATTGTTTGTTTTAAATATTGTATTGTTATGAAAATTACAGTTCTTCTAAAATTTTGCAGACACAGACTTAGCTAAAATTTTTTTAATTTTATATGTTTTCATTTTTCTACTTTATTAAAAAAATTATGCTGCCAATATTTCCTTTTGCGTTATCACATGAAAAAGAATATTTATTATTACATACTTATTTGACTCAGTTTCCCTTGGCAAAACTAAAGCCTCCAGCAGAAGCACCCCATCCTAGGTGATAAAAAGTCCGGGTTTCCATGATACATTACCTTGTAATGTTTGGGAAATAAACTGAATTTCCAAATATTCAAAAGGTTTATTTTAATGATTATGGCCAAGTTTTCAACTTTTAAACCCGGAGGTATAGGCACAACAAAGATATCAACATCTTTGTTGTGCCCAGTTTCAAGCTTTCGGTCTTGAAACCAAACAAAAACATCTCTATTTTGGTAGTATGTTTTCCTTTTTATCAAATGATACAAAGAAAAGCCCAAAAAGCCATAAAAACCATCATAGAAACAACTCGTTCATTTTTAACCCTTTTACTGTTTGCCTTTTATACGCTTACGAGCCAATGTTTGGGCGTATTAAGACGATAAATTCTAGCAGCCTCAAATCAAGGGGAAAAATGGTAGGCCTACATGTGAGAAAATGGGTCTGTGTGGTCAGTGTGGGAGTATAAAAAATCGGGCAGCCAGTGGGATTTTGGGAACGCCATTTGTAGTCCGTTCAGCATCCCCAGGGAAAAATGATCTGACCCCTTTGGCGCATCTGGGACTGTTCTCTTCCTCAATGATAGCTCTAACACAGATGGAAGTGTCTCTGAAGAAAAATTTTTAGGGTTTTTTGAGGAGTTTGTGATAAAATGCCCAGGATCCAAAAGGGAAAGGGAAGGAAGAAAGAAAGAAGAAAGTAAGGAAGGAAGGAAGGAAGAGATGAGGGGAAAGGGAAGGAAAAAAGAGAGAGAGGAAGGAAAGAAGAAGTAAGGAAGGAGGAAAAAAGAAGGAAGGAATTAAGAAAAAAAGAAAGAAAAAAGGAAGGAAGGAAGAGATGAGGGAAGGAAGGAAGGAAGAGATGAGAGGAAGGAAGGAACAAAAGAAGTAAAAAAGGGAAGGAAGAAAAAAAGGGGAAGGAATGAAGGAAAAAAGGAAGGCGGGAAAGGGAAGGAAGGAAATATGTAAGAAAGGAAGGCAGAAAAAAAGGGAAGGAAAAAAGGGGCTAGGAAGGTAAGAAGGAAAGGAAGGAGGTTGTGGGGAAGAAAAGGGGTCCCCTTTTTTTGTTGACAGGTTGACAGGTAGTGGGGGGGTGGTGAGTAATGGTATAATATGTCATTTTGAACCCCACAACTAGGTGATACACACACAAAAACACATTTTGGGAGCTTTGAAGTGCTAATTGGTTGATAAAATTCCATCATTATATTTTTATATATTATAGAACAATAGTAATAAAAAATTTTTTTTTTGTTGGTTGGTGTAAAAAGTTTTGTAAAAATATAATGAACTAATTTTTTGCGAAGGTTATAAATGAGGAATAAGTGGTACCCCGGTTAACATGGTCCCCCAAACCCCCCTTTTTGTAAGTTTATTTTTTTTAAAAGCTTTTGTAAGTGCATTTTGGGGGGCAAAAGGGCTAGTCTAACATTATTCCTTAAGGAAACCCTTTTAAAAAGAAACCAAAGCGGGGGGGGCTTCCCTGTTGCCATACGACTATTTTCCAAAAAAGTTATTCGGTAAGTGCTGATCGAAAAAAATTTGGGGGGGGGTTTAAAAAACAGAAAAAAAATCTTTAAAATTTTTATAAGAAAAAAATTTTTTTTTAATATTTTGCGACATGAAATGACAGTTTCAAAAAGGGGTCTCCTACAGTAAAAAGGGTTACATCAAACACATGGTCAGATTTTTTCTTTTTCTCAACATGCACTGCAGAGGCAGGATTTCTTTTTATACTCTGTATATTCACCACACAGACCCCTTCTCTCATATTTTGGGCCCAAAAAATTTACTGCTCACAACTTATCTATGTGAGCTGAGCTAAAACTTAGAACAACGTTAGGGGCCCTGGTATCAATGACTTAGTTCTGCATGACGGACCCCAGTGTCAATAACACAGTTCACGGGGCAGACAGAGAAATTAAACCCAAACGTAATTTTATAATTAATGCCATTGAGATCAGTACAACTTTTAGTTATCTATTACAGTCAAGGGACAGTGGACCCCCGGTTTTATTTTAAAAAGGGAAACAATTTTAAGTTTTATTTTTGTAAATGCTTTTTTAAGGGGGTATTTTTTGGGGGTCTAAAAAAAAATCTAATTTACATTATTCCTTATGGGAACAAATTCGTTTGGTAACGGCATTTGAACAGCATTCTGGAACGAATTGTTTAAACCGGACCCACTGTATTGGTAAAAATGTTGGTAGATGGGGAAATTTTTGGATTTTCAAGCAGAGTTTTCAAAATTTTTTGGGACCTTGAAGTCTTTGAAACAGCTTGGGGTCTTACCTTTGGAATATTGGCGTACTTTTTTGTATTGTGTCCATGTGTTCTGTTACAACTCTTCAGATGAATTTAAGCTCGGGGTTAATGTTTGAATTGGGGGTACAATTTAAGTAGTATCCTTCATCTGAAATGCTTGAGGCGGGAAGTTCTTGAATTTCTGAATTTTTCAGTTTTTTTAATATACAGTGGACACCCGAGTAACGAACAACCCAGGAAATCGTAAAATGGGACATTTGGCCCCCGGGCCGCTGAAAATTCGTTCCAGAATGCTGCTCAAGTGCCATTCCCCAAGGAATTTTACTTCCTTGAAATAATGTAAACGTAGGTTAGTCTTTTAACCCCCCAAAAAATACACTTCAACAGCACTTACGAAAATACACTTACATAAATGTTCGAGTTTGGAGATGCCAAACCGAGGGACCACTGTATAATATTGTGGTGTTTGGGAAAGATTTTTTGGGTCTGAAAAAAACAAACCCTTCCCGTAATTTTTTCCTTAAAAATTAAATTCATTCGGTAATGACATTGAGCAGGTTTCTGAAAAAAGGGGGTTTTTACGTTATGGGGGTCCACTAATGAATAGCTTGGGGATGGGACCCATGTCTAAACACAAAGTCCATTTCATTTTATATACAGCTTATTCACATATCCAGAAGGTAGTTTTTAAATACAGTGGACCCCCGGTTTTTTTGAAAAATTTTTTCCAGAATGCTGTTTCAGTGCCGTTCCGAACGGGAAATTTTTTCCCATAAGGACAAATGTAAATTAGATTAGTCATTTCAGACCCCCAAAAATACCCCAAAAAGCACTTTTGAAAAAACACTTACATAATTGCGAATTTTAAAATGAACGAAACCGAGGGGCCACTGTATTTTTTTTAAAAAAAATATTTTTAATAAAAAAGGGAGATAGCTGTTAAAAAAAAAAAATGCTTTCGGGGCTCCCCTTTGTGATGTTAATTTTTATTTTAAAGGTTTTAAATTTTTTAAATTTATTTTTTTTTATCAATGTTAACCATAGGATATCTGATTTTTTTACATTTTTAATATCTTTGCATCACGGGATGAAAATGCACAAAACACATGATAATAACAGTGAGTAATGGGGCAAGTCTGTTGGTAATGACTTGATAACAAACTGATGCCAACAGAGCATTAGAGTTCCACCCAGGGTATGTGAGGTCACATGTCACATCTGTTTGGGTACACAGAACCCGTAAATGCCTGGGAACCCCCCCAAAAACCAATTTGGGAAATTTTTCCCTTTTTTTAAAGTTTTTTCGAAAAGTTTTCCCAAAGAGCTTTTTTAATTTTGGATAAGGGATACGCCTGAATAATAATGATTGTCGAGTGCAACCATAATCGACCATATATGGACCAATATCCTAGCCCCCTGAAATCGGGGGTAATAACAGACGGGACCACAACCACTACCCCACCTTCCTCTTAACAAACATTATTTAAAACCCCCCCCAGAATACACCAAAGTTTCATTCCGACTCCATGACCAAGCTTCAATAAATAACTTCACAACAGAGCTAGACACAGTTGACTGGGCTATAGAATTCCCAAATCCAAGGGTATCGAAGGGGTGGACGGGGCACCTTTCTTA
>WNWK01054068.1:0-11673 GCA_009830355.1 Cherax destructor | reverse complement strand
AGATAGAGATAGACAGAGTCAGATAGAGATAGACAGAGTCAGATAGAGATAGACAGAGTCAGATAGAGATAGACAGAGTCAGATAGAGATAGACAGAGTCAGATAGAGATAGACAGAGTCAGATAGAGATAGACAGAGTCAGATAGAGATAGACAGAGTCAGATAGAGATAGACAGAGTCAGATAGAGATAGACAGAGTCAGATAGAGATAGACAGAGACAGATAGAGATAGACAGAGACAGATAGAGATAGAGACAGATAGACAGGAATAGGTTGCAAGACATCCTAAAAGGATGTTTCACAAATGTTGCACATGGGTTATTATCAAGGTTTTTGATATTTCCTCGACCACTTATGGCCATATCCACCTCAGAGCCACTAAACTTGGGGTCAACATCACTTTCCACTTAAAATGGGAGAGTTAATACTACATGACATCAGTGAATCCCATGTGTTTGCCGCGCGGTTTACTCTAGCTGGCGCTTAATTGAACTGGTGCTCCCACAACGTACTAAGTGGTCCCAGATTTTCTTAATGCAGCGCACACTAAGGGCTAAAACCCATTCTATGCTGACCAGGCATCTCAGGCCAATCGTGCCAAATTTGGAGGCAGGAAAAATAAAACGTAAATATACGTTTGGGGCAGTAGCAGTACAAACGTATATATTCGTGTGGACCGTTAACGGGTTAAACAACCATGGTGACATCAAGCATCCCTGAAAATAATCTCCTTCTCTCCTACATTGCCTAACCTAGGCTGTACAATCCTCATATAACATTGCTCCTAACTTGCTTATATCAGCACTGTCTAGCAGTGTAAATGGCTTTCTCTGTAGGAGGAGGAGAATGTATTCCCTGTTCATAAAAAGAAGAGCAGAGTGGAAATCAGCAACTTCAGGTCATTGTCACTCTTGTTAATCACCAGCAAGATTCTTGAGACAATAATCTCATAGTAGACTGAACAATTTCAATGACCAAATCCTTAGTCTGCGTTAGTGCAACAGTTGTACTAGTAACTGCAACCTCACAATCTTATATTTCTCACAAAACTGATTGTATATTAATGTAATTAACTTCAAAATTGTATACTAATGTATTCAACTTTATATTTGTTCTAATAATCTGCTACCTCACTTTATTAAATTTCCCACTAAATATAATTGTATAACCTATTTTTACTATATATATATATATATTTTTTAACTTGTCTGTAACCATTTACTTTTATTTTTTATTTTTTAATACATATCTATCATTACCCTTTCCCAACCTTAACTATTTACAGTATTAGTAATTACTTTTTACTTGAAATTTAATTATAACCTTTCACTATTGTTTTTCTTTTTATTCTTACAATCAAACAACACCTCATTGTGTATGTAACTTAGTTTATATTTTTTTTATAAGCTAATACCAAATAAGTGCAATTATTGACCATACTTTTACATACCATTTTACCATAACAAATTTCAGTCACTTTATTTGCTTAATTGTATTCTTATATTCAAACAACTCCTCATTGTGTATGTGACTTACTTTATATTTCCTTTACAAACAACTACCTGATAAGTGCAATCATTTACCCTATATTAAAAATACCTTTTACCATTAGCCAACTTCAGTCACTTTATTAACTTAAATTTAATCAAAACTACTTTTAATATTAGTCAAAACTGTTATTACTATTAGTTCAATAGCTCCTTCATTATTGACCTCTTATTGCCTTTCATAAACTAAAAGTTTCAACCAGTGCAATATCGAATAAAAAAATTTCTTTGTCCATATCAATTTAATACTAGTCATTGAAATTATTCTAACCATTCATTAGACAGTTAAACTAGTATATCATTAACATTATTCAAATATCCTATATCACTGTAAAAAATTCCTGAAACACTTGCACATAATTGTTTTAATCCATTAGTAAGTAAGACTTTAATCTAATACCATACCTTTAAGTTTAAAATAATCCATTGTTATCAAGTCTAGTCATAGAATCACACTAAATCCTAGATTACAGGCATTGATCCTGATATCAACCTATTTTTAAATGACTTACATGACTCCAACAGCAATTGTAACTATTACACAGCTGATCAAGCAAAGACATTACTCAGAGCCAACAATAACCTAACTATCTTCAATTACAATGTTCGATCTTTGAGCAAACATTATGATGACCCACAGCCACTCCAATCCCACAGACCAAAATGTCAATCATCACACTCACTGAGACCTGGCTAAAGCCTGATACTACAGGTATCTATCCCATCCCAGGTTACACAGCCATTCACAACTGTAGGACAGACCATCGAGGGGGTGGAACAGCAATATATTATACAGATCAACTTAATGTATCAAAAACTCTTGCACAAGGGATGAACATGGAGAATATATTATAGCTAAATTTAAATCAAAAAAACCTGAAAAAACCTCACAGTGATAAACATCTACAGATTACCACAGTCAAACGTCCGCCACTTTAGTGAAAAAATAGGAAACTGATAATCGATTCACGCCTTAACAAAGATCATTTGCTGGTCACAAGAGATTTCAACATAAATCTCCTACATGACCAGGACCCACAGGTAACTGAATTCACAAACACTATGAGCAACTGCTTATTACTACCAACAATATCAAAACCTCAAGAATTTCGAGAATAGTACCTCGACTAGACCACATCTGACTAACCAATATCCCTCAAAATCAGGCATAATCACAGAAAACACCACAGACCACTACCCTACCTTCTCATAACTAACCTAGGCATTTTGCCCCAAGAAATTGCAAAAATTACCTTCAGACTGCATAATGAGTCAGTGTTAATAATTTTATATCAGCTATGACGAACATTGACTGGCTTATTGAATTAGAAACACATTCAGATACTAATGAATGCATCAAGAACTTCCTTAAAAACACACAACCTCTATAACAGACATTGCCCCAAAAACTAAACAGATCACAGCTAAGCTACTCATCAATCCTTACTAGCCTGATAAGAAGGTCCAAAATTGATAATGAGAACAGACTCCAGACTGTAAAAGGTGATATGAAAAAGACCTGGAAAACTCTATCTACAATTCTAGGAAATAAAAAGATCTCCACGAAAATACCATCAAATTATCAAAAACAGACTAACCCCTACTCTACGACTGAGACAGCAAACAGACTTAATGTTTTCTTCCCACCATAGGTAAAAATCTAGCGATTAAAATCCCAAGCTTGAACACTGCCCCAACAGACTCCCTCACCAACACCTACCCAGATACACTATTCCTAGCCCCACCAACTCGATTGAAGTCTCGCCATAATCAACACCCTTAAAAACAAAGCAGGAGACATAAACAGCTTACCACCCTTTATGTACAAAAACTTCACACGTACTGTCACCAATTATAGCAGCATTATTCAATAAATCCATTGAATCTTCCACTTCCATCAATTCTCAAATAGCTAGGGTCACCCCGACCACAAAGGAGGTGACCAAAGTGACTTGGAAAATTATAGACCAATCTCAAATTTACCACTGCTTTCTAAAATCTTCAAAAATTAATTCATAAACAGATCTATTCCTTCCTCTTCTCACACAATGTACTAAACCCTGTCAATTTGGATTCAGGACTAACAAGAGCACAAACGATGCTATAACACACATCTTTCTTCTTTCAACACGCCGGCCGTTTCCCACCGAAGGGGGCCCAAAATGAAAACGAAAGTTTCCCATTTTACATTTAGTAATATATACAGGAGAAGGGGTTACTAGCCCTGCTCCCAGCATGTTAGTCGCCTCTACGACACGCATGGTATAACACACGTTAGAGTTAATATACACCGCACTTGAGAAGAAAGAATTTCCCCTGGAATCTTTATGACCTACTAAAGCATTTGATACAGCTCACCATGATTTATTGCAAACAAAATTAGCGCTGTGGTATTGGGCACCCCCAATTACCTAAAGTCGTACCTTAGCAACAGAAGCCAGTATGTGTACACAAATGGAGGAACTCTTCCACACGACAAATTACAGTCGGTCCTCAAGAGTGTCCCTGGGGCCACTCTTATTTCTCATTTACATAAACGACCTACCAATGCATCACAACTACTCAAACCCATTTTATTTGATGAGACACAACATATGTCTTCTCTCACCCAAATCCATCATACTAGCCAACACAGTTAATGCCAAATTACAGAAAATATCAACATGGATGACGACAAATAACTTACTCCAATACTGACAAGACCTACTTTATTCATTTGGAAACAAAGCTACAAATGTTCCATTAACATAACACTAAATGGTGCACCCATCACAAGATCAAAGAGGGAAAATTTTAGAATCCACCTACAGTAGTCTTAAATTCCAAACTCATATACAACAAATTTCCAAGAAAATCTCAAAGACAGTAGGTATATTATCTAAGATACGCTATCATGTGCCACAACCAGCTCTCTTGCACCATATCATTCTCTTACACCCTATCTCACCTATGGAATCAGTGCATGGGGCTCAACAACCTTAGACCACTCATAACCCAGCAAAAGGCTGCAGTCAGATATAACAAATTCCCACTCTAGACAACATACTCCACCTATATTCAGAACATTAAAACTACTCACCATAAAAAATATTCACACCTATTCATGCGCCATCTACATACAAAACTTACATGCTAATATCAACCCTCCGCTCAAAATTCTCCTCAACAACTTTAATAGGTCCCACGACCATGACACAAGACACAGATCACTATTTGACATACCCCAGTCCATACTAACCAATGTAAAAATTCTATGCATATAAAGGGCCCCAGAATCTGGAATTCATTACCAGTAAATATTAAGTTAACCTTGTCCGAAAATCAATTCAAGACTCTTCTCAAAATCACCTACTACACTATACTAAATACTTATACTGTAACAAACTTTCAAACCCAATGTTATTTTACTTAAGATAATCTCAATTTTATATGTCATCCTCCTTAACACTAGTTGCAATATCATATCATCATATTGTTCATTTAAAATATTATAATCATCATTTTGTTAAATTGAAATAAAATATATAACTAGAAGAAACTCAATAAATTCTCTAGTATTGTTATTATACTAGTATAGCATCAACATATTGTAACTTGAATTAAAATATACAACTAGACTAAACTCAACCAACTTCTCTTGTATTGTCTTTTTATTGTATGTATAATCAGATTGAAATTTTAAATAATACAGAACTAGAATAAACTCAATCAATTTCTCTAGCATTAAGTCTTTAGTGATTAAGTCTTTAGAATAAGCTGCCCCTAATGCCATGGCATGCCAGTGGCTCTCCTTGCAATACAGTTTTATAATTGTAACTACCAATAACAATGTACACTTGTATCATGCATTGAAATAAAAATATTATTATAATATTATTATTATTATTATTATTATTATTATTATAGATGACAGTGTTTTTCGACTACCACTCGCTTCTTTGTGACCATCAATATGGCTTCAGAAAAGGTCATTTTGCTGCTGATCTGCTGTTAAACCTCTCCTGTGGCACCAGCCACTGGACAAATTCAAGGTCAGCTGTGGAAGCAGTGGATATTGATGGTGCTTTTGATCCAGTATGGCACCAGGGACCTCTGGCAAAACTGCAAGCACTAGGAGTCACCGGCTTTGCACTATGCCTCCTCAGTGATTACCTTGAAGGTAGATGTCTAAGCATAGTTCTCAATGGGACGAAGTCAGCAAGAATCACTATTGTTCCACAGGGAAGTGTGTTTTGGCTGTTGTTATGGATTGTCTACTTCAATGACCTTCTTCAACTCATCCTAGAATCCCATGCATATGCAGATGACTGTAGTCTGACATTTATCCAGTCTGACATTTATCCAAGAGAGGAAATGCCAATTGCTCTAAATTACATCAATCACTAGCTAACAGTTATGTACAGTGGAACCTTGAAAATCATCTCCCTTGAATATCAGCAAATTTTAAAATCAGCAACTTTTTTCACCAAAACATTGGCTTGATTTTCGTCCTTTGGCTTAAAAATCAGCGGTTATATGAAATGCATCGAGTGGCCTCCCAGCCACTGCGGGCACACAAACACCATTCAGCGTCAATCTGGCATTAAATCTCGGCGAGTGACGATCACCTCATGCGTTCATACGATACATTTCTTAATATTTCATTCGTTTTAGTGCTTGCAGCTGCTAAATAAGCCACCATGGGCCCAAAGAAAGCTCCTAGTGCCAGCTCTTTGCTAAAGAAAGCGAGAAACACGATAGAATTCAAGAAAGAATACACCAGACAGGGTACTTCCCCACACCAGGCAGGGTACTTCGCCATACCAGGCAGGGTACTTCCCCACACAAACCAGCCAGGGTACTTTCCCACACAAACCAGCCAGGGTACTTCCCCACACAAACCAGCAAGGGTACTTCCCCACACCAAGCTCAAGCAAATGTCCTATTTTAGGTTAAATGTTTTATTTTTGGTTAATATAGACATTTTCATTACTCCATCTATGACATTTTCTTCAAAATTATATAAGAAACACATTACATATCATATGGCATATAAACATTGATACAATGTTTATATGCTATCGAGTGGTGAGTCGGGTGGAGAGTAAACATTACGTTTTCTCTGATGCAGCATTAGACAAAACTGTAAATCTGGCATCTGGTGCAGTAACCGCCCTTCATACGCGTTTGTTTACAGTACTCGGCATGAATTATTTATTAAATTCTCCCTTTGTTTATGATGGCACCTAAAGGTAGTTGTTAGAAACGATTAAACTCGGTGAACATGGTAATAATATGGCTGTGTAGTGTAATAATATGGCTGTGTAGTAAAGCCCCGGGTGGGGGCTACATACGTGTACCTACGTCTACAGGCTACCTACACTGAATTCCTACAAATAAATACTACACACCTCTCTCCCTACATTAAGACTACAGATATTTTAAGGTAAGTAATGAATGTACTGTGGCAGTAAAAAACAAAGAAGGGAAGTAACCCCAGAAAAGGACTTGGTACCTGAAGTCTATGGAAGGGAATTCCCCTTCCAAACAATAGTAACTCTTCCATCCTCTACTCTCCTCCAGTCTTCCACACATCAACAACTCTTCAATAAAGGTAAGTGTCATGTTGTTATTGTTTTATTCTTCGTTTCATTGTTTTCTGTGTAGATAAATGTACATATCATGTAAAAAAATATTTTTTTAATACTTTTGGGTGTCTGAAACATTAATTTGATTTACATTATTTCTTATGGGGAAAATGGTTTTGAAAATTGTCAATTTTGAATTTTGGCAAACACTCTGGAACGGATTAAGGACGATTTTCAAGGGTCCACTGTAATAATAATAATAATAATCTTTATTTCTACAAGTATATGTACAAGGTACACAGATGTAGCTGACATTAATGAAAATCTGTACTTAGAATGCCCCTTGTTATGCAGAGCATTTTGGGCAAATTAGGTGAATTTTGTGCCCAGGATGTGACCCACACCAGTTGACTAACACCCACGTACCTATTTTACCTATAGGTGAACATGGACAGCAGGTGTCTTAAGGAAACACATCCTAATGTTTCTATCCATACCAGGAATTGACCCCGGACCTCAGTATGTGAGGTGAGTGCGCTAGCGATAAAGATATGGATTACCGTCTACCTAGGAAAAATGATGGCAGGTCACATTTGTTCCTGAGATATCACAAATTATTATTGTGTCTAGGCACCATGAGGGTAATGCTGAAGCTGTGGTAAGAATGAATGGGAAAGTGTTGGTACCTGGGGATGAACTTGATATCCTTGGGTTGAAATTTGACTCCAAACTACGAAGAACTAAGTTGTAGATTTTGCAAACAAAATGGCTGGGAAACTTACGTAGATGTATCTTGCATCTGCTCGACAGTACAGGTTGCAAGATTCTGTTTGAGGCATAAGTATATTCACACATTGAGTATGCTCCACTTTCTTGGATTGCCTGCTCCCCATCACATCTGAGACTTGTTGACAGAATGGAGAACAGAGCAAAGCAACTCATCTCTCGCCTGGACAGATCTGTCATTTCAGTCGAGTCTTCAATACCAGAGATGAAATTAAGACACATGTGCGACATCTGGGTATCTTTATAGTAGACGTTTCACCATCCAGTGGCTTTATCAATACAAAATTCTAGAACATAATTTAAGAGAGTAGAACTATATACAAAAGATGAGGTAATCAGTCCCTCGGCCTTGGAGTTGGTGTGTTCAGCACTGTTGGGAGAGATTCTGAAGACCAGGTAAGAAGGCTTGACCTTAAATAGGCCTCAGCTGATAGGGACAGGTAGCAGACGAGGGCATAGTCACTGGAAGGCGGGATTCCCCAGTGGAAGTAGGTCATTCCCAAAGAGATGGGTAGTAGTAGTAGTAGTCGTACCATGAATAAGGTAATGTACAGTCATCAGAATCAAGATTCCATGATGTTGCAGTGTCTGACAAGTTGTACAAGAGTGGTATAAACACGACAAGATGAAATTAAGACCAGCAGCAAATCTCGGTATCTTTATAGTAGCGTTTCACCATCCAGTGCTTTATCAATACAAAATTCTAGGACATAATTTGAAGAGAGTAGAACTATATACAAAAGATGAGGAATCAGTCCTCGGCCTGGGTTGTTCAGCACCGTTTGGGAGAGATTCTGAAGACCAGGGGGCTGGACCTTAAAGTCCGGAGACCATTTGGAGTCAGCCTTCTTACCTGGTCTTGAATTCTCACCAACGGTGCTGAAACCCCCTCCAAGGCCGAGGAGATCCTCATCTTTTGTACGGAGATCGTCATTTAGCACGGTAGTTAGGTTCCTAAACGTCGGTTAGATAATTTCAGTTAGATAATTAAAAGAACTTAGGGGAAAAATGGGGGTTACGTTCCTGGGAGCCCACAAAGCAAACAGGTTTTTTAGACCAACAGATCTTACAAAATAAAAGTGAATATTTTAATTGTAGTTAATTATCGTGATGTATTATGTTGTTTTTACTGCTTAAGACTACAAATGTAACAGAAATTATAGTATTTACCTTAAGTTTGGGTGTTGGTTTGGATGTTTGTGAAAGAGGGAGAGTTAGCGTGTGGCCTACTGGGCTCAGGTGGATAGTGAGGTTCTGGAACTGAAGTCGATGGTTGTACTGAGTGTCTAACTTTGTCATTCAGTAAGTCAGTCAAGTCATTCAGTAAGTCAAAGTCAGTCATCAGTCAGTCAACCAAACTTAGTTTACCTCTTTTTTAAAAAGTAACCTTCATTACGACTCACGGTTTGTCTTGTCTAATATCTTTGTTTCCTTTGTTAATTCTGAAACATAAATGCTTACCTTTTTTGCCACTTTGGCAACACTTTGAGCCTCTGGTCATGATGGGGGGCGATCAAGAATAAGAATTTAAAGATCAATACACAAAGGGTGAACGCATATGAACTACGAATGCTGGAATGGTGGGGTGGTGTCGGGGGTGGGGTGGCCTTTAGATTTAGAAAAAACTCAATCATTTAAAGGATTTTTTTTTTTTTTTTTTTTTTAATTTTTGGGACCCTGAGAACGAGTGTCGGAGAGGGCCTGTGGCCCCCCAAAAGGGGTTAAGGTCAACCTTTTTACCTGGTCTTCAGAATTTTACCCCAAACGGTGCTGAACACACCAACTCCAAGGCCCAGGCCCGATTCCTCATTTTTTAACGTAGTTCTACTTCTTCAAAATGTCCTAGAATTTTGCCACTGGATGGCAAACGTCTACTAAAAGATACCCAGATGTCACACACGTGTCTTAATTTGTACAAGTGTCTTAATTTCATGTTGTCGGTATTGTATACCACTTCGACAACTTGTCGACATGCATATCATGGAATCTTGATTCTGAGGACAGTACATTACCTTCTTCATGGCTACGACTAATACTACTACTACTCTACCCATCTCTTTGGGTATGACCTACTTCCACTGTGGAATCCCGCCTTCCAGTGACTATGCCCTTGTCTGCTACCCTCCCTATCAGCTGAGGCCTATTTAAGGTCGCTTCTTACCTTGTCTTCGAATCTCCCCAACGGTCTGAACACACCAACTCCAAGGCCGAGGGGACTGATTACCTCATCTTTTGTATATAGTTCTGCTCTCTTCAAATTATGTCCTAGAATTTTGTATTGATAAAGCATGGATGGCAAACATCTACTATAAAGATACCAGATGTCGCAATTTGTTTTAATTTCATCTTGTTAGTATTGTATACCACTCTTGTACAACACCAGAGATATGTAGGTGGCCTTACTGTTCAAGGCTAATATTGTCAAAAAATCACCTTGGCTCCACTCCACCGACGCAGGAAATGAGCTTCTACACAACAAGAGGGTCAGCAAGGGCAATTACACGTAGCTTTTAGAACATCTCTTCATCTGAGATCATTTATTCTATGATTACTTGAGTCTAGAAATGTTTGTACAGCATGTGTTCCCAAAGGGAAAAGTCAGTTGGCCAAATAAAATCACGCCCACAGTTAACTACAACTGTATCCTGTTCCTATGGCATGTCTCATAAAATAAAAAGCTTTAAAATGAGTTGATGTTGGTAAAGATCTTAACTTTTAAATAAAATTAGGAACCTTAACCTAACCGAAAACTCTGTTTAAAGTTAAAAGAAAGAGATGTCAAAGTATGATTTATTAGTTTCTTCTTTTTTATGTCTTATGTAACCAATACAAACCCCTAAGTCTGGTTTTATGTTGAATTTATATTAAGTTAATATGAAGTTTTGGCAATATGTACCTCCAGTATGTTGTATGTGGTGGTTAATATGAAGAAGTCTGACAATATATACCTCCAGTGTATATTTTGTATATGGTAGTAATAGAAGAAGTTTGACATTATATACCTCCATTGTATGTATGTTGTATATGGTAGTAAATAAAATTGTTCTTTTAACTTTCAAGATTTTCTATAAAATTCAATATGAACACTTAATTGATGAGTAACTTAATAGGAATTCAATTTTATTGGCATAAATCTAACCTGTTAAAATTCAATCCTATTAGGGTAAAATCTAACTTAATATATATTTTCTACAGGATAACACAAACCAGAGGAGTGTAAAGTGTGCTTTCCAATTATGATGAAGACCCTTTTCGACCACGCACTCTGCCGTGTGGTCCACATTCTGCTCACAGTGATTAAGATAAAATTTAAAAACACTCAGTCCCTGCCCCCAGTGCCCGAGACAGGCCCGATGCTACTCGTTCCGATCAGCTATGCATGGAGGCTATGATAAAGAAACTCAAGATTCAGGTTGCACGTGGGAACAATGTCAACAAAATTGGCCAAGACCCACAAGAGGCACCAGCAAGTTTGGTCTTTCGTACAGGAACAAAAGCGTATCTAACCTTATAAGTGAGTGTGAAGAAGCCTGTCCCAGCTGGGCAGTACCGGGGCAGGTGGAGACTGAAGACCCAGCATTACCACGCACGGCAGACTTATGATCTGCTGGAGCAGAACGAGGCAGCAATAGAGCTCCTGGAAAGGAGGTACCAGTGGCGACTATGACAACAGAAAGAGGCAGGAAAGAAGCAGCTGAAGCCTCTGGAGGCCTCAACACAGTCAAATACGCAGGAGGTCTTCCAACTATTGATGGCTGATCACTACAACGTGG
>WNWK01054067.1:0-11674 GCA_009830355.1 Cherax destructor | reverse complement strand
TTATTCAAGACCGCAAAAATGCAATAGAACAACCCCTAACTGATCAACACCTCCCCCTCTCGCCTGGGGCAGGTGAACACTTCCTAAAAAAACTCCCTTTACTGCTTGCAAAAAAAAAGCTCAGAAGAGGTGTTTTTTCTGGAAATAAAAAAATGCCCACAAAATGCAGAGACATTTTTTTCTATTGTGGAATGTAAAACCACTGTGCATGGAACCATGTTTCAGAGATTTTCCCAAAGCTGCAGAACTTCTAGAAACATGTCCAGTGACTGTATATATGTATAATTTTGATAGACAAAAATACTAAACTTTTTATATTGATCGTGTGTAAACATTTTTGAAAACAATATAATAAACAGTGTTTGTGGAGCTATTGTGTAGTATAAAAGAGTAATATATACCAAATAGTGTTTATAGTGGTCTCAAAGGCCATAAAAGTTACTTGGAAACAAAAAAAAAAACAAAAAAAAAAAAGGGGAAAAAAAGCAAAAAAAATAATTACCGGGTGACCGGAAGTTGGGATTTCCCCCAGCGGTTCAATTTCAGTAAATTTTACGCCTTCAATTCGGAAATTGATCTCAAATTTTTTGTTTAGCCTATTAGATTTAGAAAAAAACTATTTTTTATAAAAAAAAAATAATTTTTTTCGAATTTTTTCCCGAACCTGAGAATGAGTTTGGGAGACCCCCTTTGACCCTCAAAGGGTTAATATAGACAAATGTAAATTCTAAATGTTGGACAGAAAATACCCATGCCACATATAAACTAAATAATGAGATTTAATATTACTGATTGCAAAAAGGATTTAGGAGTTCTGTTAGAAGTAATCTGAAACCAAGACAAATGCATAAATGTTCGCAATAAAGCTAACAGAATCCTTGGTCAATCAAAAGTTAAAATAATAGAAGCCCCAGGTTGCTTCAACTCTATATATTTTTGCTTGGGCCCTCATTTAGATTATGCTGCACAGTTCGGGCACCATATTACAGAATAGAATAAACACACTGGAAAAAATACAAAGGAGGATGACAAAGCTAATCCCCTGTATCAGAAATCTTCCATGAGGATAGACTGAGGGGGCCCCGAATCTGCATTCTCTAGAAAGACAAATTGGGGGAATATAAGAACATAAGAAAAGGGGGAACACTGCAGCAGGCCTGTTTGGGCCCCTACTAGGCAGGTCCTTCACATTCCCTCCCCCAACAGAATATTTGTTAACCCAACTTCAATGCCCAAGAAAAAAACTTTTAATTCTATTTAGGGAATTCCAACTCAAATCCAACCCCTCTCACTCATGAATTTATCCAAAGTAAATTTGAAACACCCAAGATCCTTTGCTTCTAATGTTTTTACTGGTAAGTCCTTGATGGTGGTGGATGTGGGGGTAGATACTTGTGGTGGGTTGAGGTATAAATGGAAAAAAGAAATTAATAGAGGATGTAAATAGGGCTAAAAATATTAGCCTAGACAGGACTCACAGCAATGGTTTAATTTGGAAAAAATTCAGATTTGGGGGATATAAAAAAGCACGGGGTTTGGTAATGAGTTGGGGATGAGTGGAACAAACTGGTACTGTCATAGAAGCTAAGACGTTGTGTTTTTTAAAATAGGTTAGATAAATACATGAGGGGTGTGGGTGGGTGGAGGGGACCTAACTAGCTTGTTTACTAGGTCAGATGCCGTGCCCCTTCCTTAAGTGAATGTGACCTGACCTGACTAGGTTAAGGCATTGGCTTAAGCTGGAAAAATTTGGGACCTGCCTAAAGGGGTCAGTAGGCCGGCAGTGTTTTTTTTTCTTATTTTCTCTTAGCCGGAGACTTCAAATTAACCTACCCCAACAAATGACCAGCCAGTAACTGATTTTATCAACAATATGAAAACCCCTTCTCATACCAAATAAATAAACCAACCAGGCTAACTGAGACAATCAACCATAATTGACCATATAGGGACCAATATACTAGCCCCCTTAAATAGGAAATCACAGACAGCACTACTGACCCCACCCCCCTTCCTCTTAACAAAATTTAAAAAACCACCACTGCACTACAACAAAGTTCTTTTGACTTCATGACAAAGCCTCCTAAAACTTCACGCAGAGCTAGGGTTTGGGTTTACTGGTGAAATTTCCAATGCCAATGGTATCGATGATTGGATAGAAAAAGTGGTACGCCGAGTTTAACTGCTATAACTTGACAAATTATGTAAGTGTATTATTGTAAAAGGGTTTGAAATGTTTTTTGGGGGGCTGAAATGGGCTAATCTATTTACATTATTCCCATGGGAACAAAATTTTTAGATCGGACTTGAACAGCCTTTTTGAGACAGCCTGTACTGTCTGCATAGACAGCCCATGCTGTCTGCCAGCTGAGTTCATATTTGCACCATGCTTGTGCTGCCACCTATAGGCCATATCACCTCAGTCAGCTCCACCATGTTTCTTTCTCACCACGCAGCTCCCCCCAGGTAACAAGGCCTACCTTCTCTCTCTGTGGGGGGGTCTGCCGGGCCATGGGCCACAAACACACAGCCTGTGTCCCCCCTTTATTACAAAAAAGTAAGAAGCCCCCGAAACTTATCATTGATTGCTCCCAAAGAAGATGCACAAATAATATCATATAAATGGTGACAGCAGTCCCCGAGCAGTTGTGTTGCTCGAGAGGGAAGGAAGAGGAAAAAAGTCATCTTCCTTTATCAGTCCTACAAAAGACCCCCCAACTAGTTATCCTGATGTCGTGTCTGCAAACCCAGCACCCAGAAAATAAAGCAGGACCCACCAAATTTGCCTAATTCTCCGAGAAAGGGCCACTGTCTCCGACAGCATCTCACGCTGTTCTCAGTCACGTGCTCACCCTTGCCAGCATGTTTGCTGTTTTTCAGCCAGACTGCATTTTAGCAAGTGAGGTGAGTTTGGGGGTTTTACATCCAGTGGGACCGTGTTTCTTGGTGTATGGGTGAGGGAGGAGGGCCCCCCTTCTCCCCATACACGGTCGCCCAGGGCCACAACCCACCCTGCCCCCCCTCTCCCATGTTCCTGGTTTCCTTGTGAATTCTTGCCAGGCTGTGTATCCGAGTGATCACCAAGCCTGGGTTTTAACCCAACCACGGGGATCACAACCCACATGGATCAGCAAGCCACGTGGGATAATCCGCCACGTGATCAGAAAGCCAGGGAGTGTGACCAAGCCATGTGGGTTAAAGCCAGACCTCCGCCACATCATGACATCACCACAATTTTCCCGCTCCACGCATCCCCCCACGCTGCCTGGGCCACCCGGGTGTCACCCCAGACATCCATCCGCGCCCGCCCGTCACTCATGTCACCCCATGACATCCATCACGACGCCGCCTGACGTTACCGGATGTCACCCCCCTGACACCCCCGACGCACGCCTGGCATCACCAAAGATGTCCCCAGTGCGTAGTTTTACAGTGAGCATTTATTTTCAATTTCGGGAAATTTGAGAGAAGAATATGTCATGTTCAGTAACCCTAGTCAGTGTTCTCACATGTTTTGATTGTTAGTGTCGATTTGCCCGAAAGGGCATTTGCTATGCCATGTTGACCGGTGCAGTATGTAAGGAGTTTCTCGTGTGTCCATGTGGGACCGGGGCTTGCAGGGGTTACCCCACGCCCCCCACGCTTAATGACATTTGCGTCCAGGCCAGTTTCGGACGAGCCCTTGTACAGAAAGCTCTTATTGTTCGCCACTTGTAGATGCTCTGCTGAATCGACCCCGGCCCCTCCCATCGAGACCCGTCCACTTCACCTTCTGACCGCGACTGCAGTTTGAGATGACCAGCGGGGGGGCCAGACCTTCCTCTGCTGTAACTCAACTGTCGAGAGGTGACACTCCCCAAACCACAGTTAAGCCTGTCAGCCTGTGCACAGCTTCAGTGAGCAGCCTGCACAAAGATGATGTCACTTTGACTGCTAGCCCACTCACTGCAGTAAGGTGTATGCTGTTACAACCTCTAGATGTTTATTTGAGTCGTCCCTGTCACGACTCACCCACACTGCCAGCAGCGACAGTACCAGTCGAGGAATGTCCTCCTGAGTCGCTTGCCAGTCCTGTCCTGGCGACTACTGATGACGCCTCACTCGAGGCACCAGCAGGTTGTGCTCCAGGTTGAGTGAACCCTGCAGCGTACTACGATGACTGCTTCACCGTCCCAGAGCCCATACCCTGTTACGTCACAGCTCAGCCACAGCTATGTCTCCGGGTTGCAGTATCTGTCCAGACGCAGGAAGGCGTGCAGTGCTGCATCGACGCTGCTCACTGCCTTAGACCACGAAGCACAATTTTTTTTCTTCCCTCTCTGGAGGAAGTTTTTCTATGTCCATATTTTTTATGT
This sequence comes from Cherax destructor, assembly GCA_009830355.1. Taxonomy (NCBI): domain Eukaryota; kingdom Metazoa; phylum Arthropoda; class Malacostraca; order Decapoda; family Parastacidae; genus Cherax; species Cherax destructor. The sequence goes on along the minus strand of WNWK01054067.1, from coordinate 7,319 downwards.
ATATACGTACAGTGGAACCCCGACTAACGAACGCTCCATATAACGAACAAACTGTAACGAACGCTTTTCGCAAAATATTTTTCTCGTGTAGAAAACATTTACTCGGTAACAAACCGACCAGACCTGTCCGCCTGCGGTGAGGCGACAGGACGCCAGTCAAGTGTTGTTTACACTTGAGAGAACTTTCCCAGCGTGCTCTTTCAAACATTCACAATACTTTTGTTGTGTTTATTCCCTCGTTCAGTGATTGTCACTGTGAAATAAGTCACCATGGGTCCAAAGAAACTTCCTAGTGGCACCCCTGTGGTAAAGAGAGTGAGGACCACCATCGAACTGAATAAATAGATTGTAAAAAAATATGAGAGTAGCGTACGTCTGAGTGAGCTTGCCGGGATGTACAACAAAAACAACTACCATTGCCACTATCCTGGAAAAGAGAAATGAGATCAAGGAAGATAATGTTGCAAAAGGGGTTGATATGTTAACAAAAAATAGATAAAAAACAGTGGATGAGGTTGAGAAGTTGTTGATGGTGTGGATAAACAATAAACAGATAGCAGGTGATAGTATTTCCACGGTGATATTTGTGAAAAGGCAAGGAAGTTGCACGCAGATCTTGTCAAGACAATGCCTGCAACCAATGGTGAGTAGAGTGATTTAAGCCAGCAGAGGCTGGTTTGAGAGGTTTAAGAACGTAGTGGCATACACAGTGTTGTGAGACATAATGAGGCAGCCAGCTCAGACAAACGTGCAGCTGAAAAGTTTGTGAGTGAATTTAAGGGGTTCAGAGGCTGAAGAATTCCCCCCCAACAAGTGTTTAATTGTGATGAAACAGGCCTGTTTTGGAAGAAATTGCCTAACAGGACCTTCATTACTCAGGAGGAAAAGGCACTGCCAGGACACAAGCCTATGAAAGACAGGCTAACTCTATGATGTGTGCCAATGCCAGTGGTGATTTTAAAGTGAAGCCTTTACTGGTGTATCAACAAAATCCCAGAGCCTTCAAGAACACAATGTTAACAGGAATAATTTTGTGTGCTTTGGGAAGGCTAACACTAATGCATGAGCCACTAAGGACTTTTTCATGGAATGGTTGATGGAGTGATTGGCCCTAGTGTGAAGAAATACCTCCTGGAAAAGAAATTGCCACTCAAGTTCCTCCTGGTACTGGACAATGCTCCTGCTCATCCTCACAACTTGGAAGAGTGTTTGTCTGACAACTTCAATTTTATCAGAGTGAAGTTCTTGCCTCCTAACACCACTCCTCTCATCCAGCCCATGGACCAGCAGGTCATTGCAAACTTCAAGAAACTGTACACCAAAGCAGTGTTTCAGAAGTGCTTTGATGTGACCTCAAGACACTGCATTGACCCTAAGACAGTTCTGGAAAGATCACTTCAATATCGTGCATTGCATAGGCCTTATAGGTAAGGTTTGCAGGGAGTGACTTGGACTTTGAATTCTGCTTGGAGACCACTGTGGCCGGATTGTGTTGAAAAGAGGGATTTTGAAGGATTTGAGGCTGACCCTGCCCCTGACGACCCTGTGCCTGTTGTGGAAGATATTGTGGAAGATATTGTGGCATTGGGCAAGTCCCTGGGGTTGGAGGTGAGTGGTGAGGATGTGGAAGAGTTGGTGGAGGAGCACAGGGTAGAGCTAACAACTGAAGAGCTGCAAGAGCTGGAACTGGAACAGCATCAGACCAGAGCTGGGTTATTGCTTCACGGGGAGGAGGAAAGAGAGAGAAGGAGGTGCCTTCTTCAGTGCTTAAGAGATGTGTACAAAGTGGAATGAGTTGCAGACATTTGTTGAAAACACCACCCTGAGCAAGCTGAAATGAGCCATCTGTGCAACCACTTCAGTGACAGAGCCATGTTGCACTTCAGGAAAATATTAAAGAGTCCCCAGAAACAGAGGACTGTGGACAGTTATTTCACGAGGCGGGGATTCAGCGACTATCAAGCTGGTCCTAGTGGCATTAAAAGAAAAAGAAGGAAAAACCCCAGATAAGGACTTGTACCTGAAGTCATTTTGGAAGGGATTCCCCTTTTAACCACTAACACCCCTTCCCCTGTCGTCGTCCTCCCTATCTTCCCGATGCCTGCAACTCTCTTCAATAAAGGTAAGTAAATGTTATTTATTAATCTGTTTTTATTATTTAGTATTAGTAGTAGTATTTATAGTTTTAATAATGTTGTTTTGTGTATGTAGAACTATAATAAAAAGTATTTTTGTGAATATTTTTGGGTGGAACGGATTAATTGTATTTACATTATTTCTTATGGGAAATAAGGTTTCTAATTTTTTGTGTTAAGAACTAGCTCCTGGAACGGATTAAGTTCGTTAGTCGAGGACCACTATATATGTGTTTTCTTGTGTTCTGTGACCGTTCTTCGAGAGAGAGACCGAGTTCTTTTTTCTGCCAGTTATGGTCAGGGTTGACCATGGGGCGTGACCGGCGATGTAGACAGCCTGTACTGTCTCATAGACAGCCCATGCCGTCTGCCAGCTGAGTTCATATTTCGCACCATGCTTGTGCTGCCTCCTATAGGCCTATACTCACCTCAGTCAGCTCCACCATGTTTCTTTCTCACTCACCGCAGCTCCCACTAGAGTAACAAGGCCTACTCTTCTCTCTCTCGCGGCGTGGCCCTGCCGGGCATGGGCCACTAACACACAGCCTGTGTCCGACCCTTTATTACAAATAAAGTAAGAAGCCTCTGAAGATCTTATCATTGCATTCCCGCTACCAAGAAGACGCACAAATAACTATTGATATATTCTGGAACGAAGAAAGTTCGAAACTCGGGGTACCACTGTATTTTTTAACAAATTACTTAGACTATATAACAATCATTGTCCCATAAAAATGAAACAGATTATGAATAAACGGCTAGGTTGCCCATGGCTAACTAACAGCATACCAAGATCCATTGATAAGAAACATCAATATGAAAAGCAATAGACAGGGCTTAATACACAAAGATATTATTAAAGACTACGCAGCCTGGCCCATGGCCGGGCTCAGAGAAGGTTCTCGAAACTCTTCAAAGGTATCAGTCCTCACCAAATTAACCCTTTTGGGTTATGGTCGTACAAGTATGTTTTACGCACTGTGTTATTGACGTACATACTAGTACGCCTAAATTTTAGCGCCTCAAATCAAGCAGAAACAGGCTGTTAGGCCTAGATGTGATAGAATGGGTTCACGCGGTCAGTGTGCGCAGTATAAAATTCCTGCACCACACAGTGCATAATGAGGGAAAAAAAAATGACCGTGTTTTTGGTTTAAAACAGCGACTTTGCAGTCTATTTTCGTATGGTATTTATGCTTGTACTCGTTTTCTTAGTCTCATTTTATAGAATAGATGATATATTACAGAAATAGAAAAAATTTTGACTGGTTTCACGATGACAAGTACCTTGAAACAGAGCGCAAAGTAAACGAAAATGTTCGATTTTGACCGCTGTTCAGAGTAAACAAATCACACCATGTGTCCAATACACATCAACTGGAGAGTCTAATATTCTTGCACAAGTGCGCTGATATTATTTATACCATTTTTACAGTGATGCAGTTGTATACATAACAGTAAATCTTCTATATTTTGTGAGAATAAAAATTCAAAATGGAAAGCAAAAGTAATGTAAGAGGGGCTTGGAGCGTGACAAATAAACAGAGAAGATGTTATTTTAGTGCCAGGAATGTCTGCCTTGTTTATTATGGACCCTATTTTGAAATTGGCATCGTTTGAAATTTGTGAAATTGGCCAAATTGCCATTTTCTGACCACTATTTTGGGTAGTTGAAATTGGTAAATAGGCGGTTTCTTGTACTCAGTCGATAGAAGAAATGGAGTTCTAGCGAAATAGCTATACGTTTAGTAGACTGAAACATTGGAATGTGCCAAAATAGGGCTCAAAGTGGGCAAAATCGCCGATGCGTAAGTGTCATGGCTACCCCCAACTTGAAAAGCATAATTCTGTTAGTTTCGATCAAATTTCATAATTTTTTGTGGCGTTATGATCGGAAAAGATTCTCTATCTTCCATAAGAATTTTTTTTTAAATTGTGGACCCTGAGAACGAGTTTCAGAGAGACCCTTGGCCCCCCAAAGGGTTAATAAGAAAGGCCAAGCAATTGTACTGTTCCAACAGATTCACGAAACAAGATGAGATATAAAAAAGACCTGGAAAACACTCAGATTCTGGGCACCCACAAATTGAAAAAAAAATGGGGATATTGTCCTAACTAAACTGAATCAAACACAACTACAGCCTATTGATACAGTTAACAAGATAATTTATTTTTTTTCAACCATAGGATCAAATCTCGCCAGTAAAATCCCAGGTACCAACGCCCGAGCAAGTGATTACTTAGATGGGAATTTCCTAACCTCCTCATCTTGCACCAACCAAGCCCACTGAAGTAATCACAATTATCAAATCACTTAAAAATAAATCAGGAATCTGACTCAAGTTCCACCATTATTGTACAAACAAGCGCTCATGTCGTTTTGCCTGCTATTTCATTACTCATTAACAAATCACTAGAAACTAGCACTTTCCCCACACTACTCAAGACAGCAAGGGTTACACCAATACACAAAGGTGGTGACCCCACAGATGTAAACAACTACAGGCCAATATAAACTTATTGTTCTATCCAAAATCTTTGAGAAACTCATGCACAAGAGATTATATTCATTTATAACAGTGCAAAGCATCCTCAACCCTTACCAATTTGGCTTCAGGAAAAGCAAAAGCACAAACGACACAATTGTAAAAAAGCTAGACCTGCTTTACACAGCACTGGAAAAAAAGAATATCCATTAGACTCTTTATTGACCTAAGGAAAGCTTTTGATCATTAGACCATGGCATCCTACTCCCCAAACTTGATCATTATGGTATAAGAGGGCCAGCACTTACATATTTCAAATCCTTCCTTACTAACAGGTATCAATACGTCTCTATTAAGGACACAACCTCATCAACAAAACCACTGGGTACTGGAGTGCCACAGGGAAGTGTCCTTGGTCCCCCGCTCTTCCTCTTATAAATCAATGATCTTCCCAATGTATCACAACACCTGAAACCTATTATCTTTGCTGATGACATGACTTATGTCATCTCCACCCTAATCTTGCCTTACTCAACACAATTGTTAATGAAGAGCTAATAAAAATATCAACCTGGATGACTGCTAATAAACTTACACTTAATACTGACAAAACCTTCTATATTATGTTTGGGAAAGGCAGGTGTTACACACCCAACATTATGATTGACAAACCTTATTGCTAAACTTTGAGGGAAAACCGGGGTCTGCACCTTAATTAACACAACCTGAAATTCAACATCCACATCCAACATCGTAAAACAAAAAGTACCCAAAAAGGGTGGGATCCTCTCCAAGATCGTTACTACGTACCACAATCAGCCCTACCGCACTATACTATTCACTCCTATCCCTACCTCACCTAAGCTATTTGTGCCTGGGGATCACAGAAGCAACCCCCCCAAACCAAAAAAACCCAGCAAAAAAATGCAGTAAGAATTATCAAAAGTCCAATGCAGACAACACCCCATCCCCACTCTTAAGACCTAAATTTACTCACTGTGGAACCTCCGTTTTCAGAACCAAAAATTCCCAAAATTTAACCCCAAAAATAAAACACTTTTTTAATAGGCCCCGACCCCAAAAACCAAAAAGACACAAAAATCTCTATGACATTCCCTTTTCCGGGCCCTCTATACAAAAAAATTTAATGTACAGTAGACATAAAGGGCCTAAAAACTGGAACTCCCCGCCTGAAAATTCTAGAACCGTAAACTCAACCAGCATTTTCAAAAACCACCATTAAAAACATCTTATCACCCTAACACACCCCACCATCAGCTAATATATTCGTTCATGCACACATTCAAAAAAAAACCTACCATCTGACTTCACCTGCCGAATACAACCACTCGATTTACGACCATTTTTTTGGGCAAATTTTCTGAAAAAAAAACAGCTGTTAGGTTTTTATAGTGTTTCCCAAACCTTATAGTATAAAATACAGTATAAAGCATAAAAACAAAGTAAAATATAAATCCAAAATAAAACAATAAAATAAAATCATTACATAATGTGATGCTGATATCCAGAGTGGTTCAACCGCCTTTTTGACTTCGCCGGGTTAGTCGGAACCAAGCCGGTCTAAGTCGGATGGACCTGAGTTATACCCGATATCTGTGTTTTCCTAAATTACACTTACACTCCCCAAATGACTGTAAACAAAAAATTCCCCAATACAGTGGACCCCCGAGTTTCCCATAATTCATTCTAGAAGGCTGTTAAATCCCATTCCCAAACAAATTTGTTCCCAAAGGAATAATGTAAAGGGGTTTTCTGTTTCAGACCCGAAAAACACTTAAAAAAAGCATTTACAATATTATACTTACATAATTGTTCGATTTTTTGGGGTTTCGAAACCGGGGGTCCATATAGCTACTGCCTAATAAAAACCCGAGGAAAGACAGAGGGGAAAAGGGTGGGTGCCTTTTCTCATCAAAAAATAATGGGATTTTTCTGAGCTGGAGAGGGGGACAAACAATAATAGGAACACAGTCTGGAGGTCCCAACGGTTTTGCAGTGATGTACAACCCAACAGAACAGCAGAAGGCCAAGACAGGAGTATGATGAGAGTAACGGGCAATTTACACTCGAAGTGACCAGAAGGGCTCATATGAGCAAGGCAAAGCTGCTGATTGTGGGTGACTTCAATCACAAGGAAATTGACTGGGGAACTTGGGGTCACAAGGGGGGCCCAACGTGGAGGGGTATGATGATGGGGGTGGTACCAGAAAACCTCATTTCCAACATGTGAGGCCCCCCAAAGAGAGGAGAGGATGAATCAGCAAGACGGGCCCATACCCCGGCAGTGCAGATATTGAGGACATCAACATGAAAGACCCCCAGGGGGCCCGTGATCACGTTTTGAGCATCGAAACATATAGATTTACAAGTGGAGAGGGGGCAGGAAGGGCAGGATGAATGAAGCCAAACTACAAAGAGGGAACTACACAGGCATGAAGAATTTCCTACATGGGGTTCAGTGGGGCAGAGATCTGGCAGGAAAGTCAGTAAATAAGATGATGGAATATGTGACAACAATATGCAATAAAGCTGAGGAGAGGGGGAAAAGGGTAACAAAAAAACAAAACCCGGATAATCTTTGGGTTTACCCAAAGGTGTAGAGAGGCCAAAACCAATGTGATAGATAATGGAAGAAGTATAGAAGGCAAATGATCCCGGAGAATATGGAGGCATCGAG
>WNWK01054066.1:0-11674 GCA_009830355.1 Cherax destructor | reverse complement strand
AACTAGAAGGGAAGACGGTGAGGAGATGATGGAGCATATGGATGGAGAGTGCCAAGAGGCAAAGGATAAATTCATACAGAAGAACAGAAGAAGCGTGGGAAGAACGGAGAACACATGGCTCACTAAGTGGGGCAGAAAGATTTAGATAAAATTTTAGAGCACAGATTAAAATATAAAGGTAAATAATGCAAGAAAACAAAAAAAATGAATAGAACTAAAAAAACGAATATGCATGAACTAGAAGAAAGGTTCAACATCAATATGAGAATGGAATAGCATGAAAGACCAAGTAGGACCCAAAGTTAAATGTACAACCACATCTGGAAGAAGATCAGAGTAAAGAGAACGCAAACGGAATAATATGGAATCCTGTGAGGAGTTCAGCAAGAAATATAACTTCGTATTCGCAGACGAAATGCAAAGGTTACAAAAAAAACAAAGCACTGAAGTGCACCAGCAAGTGCTGGACACAGTACAAAGACGAATGAAAAGGCAAAGAAGTTTCTGCGTGAGTACATACCACAAAGATAGTATGACAATATCTTTCCGAGGGACTTGAGAGAAGGTGCAGATGTGCTGTGTGTTCCACTAGTAACAATTTTCATCAATTCAATCGATACAGTGCAGCTGTCTGAGGTGTGCAAGACAGTAAACGTAGTGTCAATATTAAGAAAGGATAGAGACAGGGCTTTGAACTATAGGCCTGTCTCCTGCCAAACACAGATTATTAGGTAAAGAGTGGAGAAGCGTTTAGAAAGGATTGGGCTCATAAACGACAACCAGCACTACCCCAGACTGTAAATTCTGCCTCATAAATCTATTAAAGTTCTACAAGGTAACAGAAGTGACAGAGGACAGAAAGTATAATACATATTTTTGGACTTAAAAAAAAGATTTTCACAGTAATATACGTGAGACTGGGACAAAATCTAGAGGAGCAGGAATAGCAGAGGTGGTGTTACAATGGATCAAAGAAGGTTTAACAGGAAGGAAATAACGAGCTATATCGAGAAGGGGTGTCAGGAATGGGCGCGAGTGATGAGGGGAGATCCTCGTGGATCAATACTAGAACAATATTATTTCTTGTATTCATGAATGAGAGGAGGAAAGGAAATGAATCAAATACACACCCACTTGCAAACTTACACCCACACACACACACACACACACACGGGGCCAGGAGCTATGAATCGACCCCTGCAACCACAAATAGGCGAACACACACACACATATACGTAGGACATATGCAAATACTTTATCTCATATTTCTGAAGTTGTGTCTAATTTCACTAAGTGAAGGTTTTGTGTGTGAGTTTGAGGCTTCGTGAGCCAATGTCTGGTGCTTCTGTAGACAAGCAAACATGAAAGTTATAATTGTTGTTGCACAATCTGGAGTCATATTGCACATTGTTGACGGATGTTGATAACGACGAAGAGTAAAAAGTTTACATCATTTAGAATTCACTCACAAGTTACAGGGTTTTCAGAGCTCTCCTGCCATTAACACTTGGCAGCATTTTAAACGTTCCCAGATATTTGTTCAACTCAGTTCATAATAGTTGACGCTTTTGAGCATTTTCTGTCTGTGAAAGCATTAATTCAAGTGAGGACAAAATAAGAAGCTTAAAAATTTATAAATATATATATATATATATATATATATATATATATATATATATATATATATATATATATATATATATATATATATATATATATATATATATATATATATATATATATTATAAAATTATTAACATCAGATTTCTCCCACCAGGACAGGGTGGCTCGAAAAGAAAAACTTTCACCATCATTCACACCAACATTGTCTTGCCAGAGGCCTGCTTACACTACAATTATAAAACTGCAACATTAACACCCCTCCTTCAGAGTGCAGACACTGTACTTCCCATCTCCAGGACTCAAGTCCGGCCTGCCGGTTTTCCTAATCCCTTCATAAAGTTACCTTGCTCACACTCCAACAGCACGTCAAGTCCTTAAAACCATTTGCTTCCATTCACTCCTATCTAACTACACAGACATGCACATGCTTATATATGTACATACACATCTAGGTTTTTATTTTTTCTTAATAGTTCGTGTTCTTTATTTCCCGTAATATCCATGGGGAAGTGGAAAAGTATCTTACCTCCTTAAGCCATGCGTGTCGTACGAGGCGACTAAAATGTCCTGATCAATGGGCTAGTAACCCCTTCTCCTGTAGAAAATACTATAAAGGAGAAGAATAACTTGATAAAACTACGATGTTTGAATGTGCGTAGATGTAGTACGGATGATAAGAAAGAGATGATTGCTGATGTTATGAATGAAAAGAAGTTGGATGTCCTGGCCCTAAGCGAAACAAAGCTGAAGGGGGTAGGCGAGTTTCAGTGGGAAGAAATAAATGGGATTAAGTCAGGAGTATCTGAGAGAGTTAGAGCTACGGAAGGGGTAGCAATAATGTTGAAGGATCAGTTATGGAAGAAGAGTGAATACAAATGTATAAATTCAAGGATTATGTGGATTAAAATAGGGGTCGGATGCGAAAAGTGAGTCATAATAAGCGTGTATGCACCTGGAGAAGAAAGGAGTGTAGAGGAGAGAGAGATTTTGGGAGATATTAAGCGAGTGAATAGGAACTTTTGAACCAAGTGAGAGTAATTGTGGTAGGGGACCTAAATGCTAAATTAGGAGAAACATGTAGAGAGGGTGTAGTAGGTAAGTTTGGGGTGCCAGGTGTAAATGATAATGGGAGCATTTGATTGAACTTTGTATAGAATGGCGTTTGATTATAGATAATACTTATTTTAAGAAGAAGAGGATAAATAAGTATACAAGATATGATGTAGGGCGTAATGACAGTAGTTTGTTGGACTACGTATTGGTAGCTAAAAGAGTGTTGAGTAGACTTCAGGATGTACATGTTTATAGAGGGGCCACAAATATACGAGATCACTTTTTAGTTATAGCTACAGTGGGAGTAAAAGATAGATGGGATACAAGGAAAACAGAAGCAGCAAGTAAGAGAGGTGAAGGTTTATAATCTAAAGGAGGAGGAAGTTAGGATGAGATATAAACAACTTTTGGAGGATAGATGGGCTAGTGAGAGTATAGGCAAAGGGGTCGAAGATGTATGGAGTAGGTTAAAGAATGTAGTGTTAGAGTGTTCAGCAGAAGTTTGTGGTTACTTGAAAGTGGGTGCGGGAGGAAAGAAGAGCGATTGGTGGAAAGATGTAAAGAGAGTAGGGAGAAAAAGCTAGCATAGGAGAGGGTTTTACAAAGTAGAAGTGATGCAAGGAAGGAAGAGTATATGGAGAGAAAAAGAGAGGTTACAAGAGTGGGGAAGCAATGTAAAAAGAAAGCAAATGAGAGAGTGGGTGAGATGTTGTCAACAATTTTTTTTGAAAATTAGAAAAAGTTTTTAAGTGAAATTAATAAGTTGAGGAAGCCTAGGGAACAAATGGATTTGATAGTTAAAAATAGGAGAGGAGAGTTATTAAATGGAGAGTTGGAGGTATCGGGAAGATGGAGGGAATATTTTGAGGAATTGTTAAATGTTGATGAAGACAGGGAAGCTATAATTTCGTGTATAGGGCAAGGAGGAATAACATCTTATAGGAGTGAGGAAGAGCCAGTTGTGAGTGTGGGGGAAGTTCGTGAGGCAGTGGGTAGAATGAAAGGGGGTAAGGCAGCTGGGATTGATGAGATAAAGATAGAAATGTTAAAAGCAGGTGGGGATATAGTTTTGGAGTGGTTGGTGCTATTATTTAATAAATGTATGGAAGAGGGTAAGGTACCTAGGGATTGGCAGAGAGCATGTATTGTTCCTTTGTATAAAGGCAAAGGGGACAAAAGAGTGGAAAAATTATAGGGCAATAAGTCTGTTTAGTATACCTTCAAAATGTATGGTAGAGTTATCTAAATAATTAATAACCTTCAAGAACATATCCTTAATTTCCAGCATTACAGCCCTCATCGACAGTATGTAACGAGCCCCTCAGATCAGCCTTAGTTTCATCATCGTTCATAGTACTGCTAAGTACAGGGCTCGGAGAAGGTTCGAGAATCATCCTCCTATATGGTGAAGCTTGTTGGATAAAGAAGGAAGTCCAAAACTTGTTCAAATCTTAATTGGAGGATAACACAAAACGAAATGTGGGGTGTAAAACCCGGTGGCCCTTGGCCAAGGACCGACAAGGCTCTTTACCTGAAGGAATCATTCCACCTCTAAGTCGCCGGCAATCGAGAAAAAGCTAACTAACCAAACCTTTTGCTTCTAAGATGAAAATCACTTATTCAATTAGAGCGCCTTCTTTAAGGGAACTCTCTTAGTAACCGCCTTTTGTGGTGAGTTTTCGGTATTTGTAGTGATCAATAAAGCAAAATAGCTGAGAGTCTCTCACATTGCCTATCAATACAAAATATTCCTGCCTGAGATCATATATCATTGCTACTCCGTAGGTGCTATATGATCCTGAGGAGTCAGTGCTTTCCCAAATAAATTAACAATCCTTTGCCAGCCATAGGAACCGTATCTAAGTTGTTGAATGTGGCAGTAAGACAAGACGAGGCATATCTCCATCTTAAAAATTTGGATCAAGGAAAGGCTGTGGGTTCCGAGGCGAGTCCAAAATTACTGAGTAGATAAACCATACCACGGGTGGGGTTAGAACCCGCGATGAAAGTCATAAAACTCTAGACCGACGCGCTAGCCACTGGGCCAGCTGGCTACAATAAGATTAATCCAACTAGGTATATTTATACACCATAGGAAGGTTAGCATAGTCACCACTGTAACCACAAATGCAAGTTTTTGCAGACGATTCTCCCGCTAGCGTGGCCGTGACAAACTAGCTCAAGTCCCCTCAAAGCCGTCATCACGGATGAATCCTCTTGTAGCCAGCTGGCACAGTGGGTAACGCGTCGGTCTGGAGTTTTGTGACTCTGATAATGGGTTCTAACCCCGCCCGTGGTATGGTTTGTTTGCAATCGTGTCATTACGATTTCATGAGTCTTACTGAGTATATGTGCTGATCAGTTTGCATTCCATTCAACGCATATCTGTCAACTCTGCCTAAAACAGTAAATTTCTTTGAGGAAAAAGTTGTATATGGCCCATTTCACTTAAGGAAGAGTCGTGAGATAATAACTACAGACCAGTGTCACTCCTCTCAATCATTAGCAAATTTCTTGATACAATAATCTAACGGAAACTTGCAATATTTTTTTGACTATGACTCGCGTCTTTGCAACCGTTAATATAAATTCAGAAAAGGTCACTTTACAGCTAATCTGATGATCTTTACCACTGTGTGAATCACGGACATTGTTGGTGCCTTCAATCAGATGATGACGATGCGTTCAGCTTCTAGGTGTTCCGTATTTAATCGCAAAAACCAACACTAGAGTCATCACAACCAGCACCTCAATAAAAGACATACCTAGGACTACATTGAAGCAGAAAGAAGCCTCGAAACAAGTCTTAATGACCATATTAATGCAAGCAGAAACAATAACTTGAACAACGCATGTGTAAAACACCGGAATTCTGATGCTGAAATTTGACGACGCCCGATTTGTGATTAAGGAACCTAATTTCCGAAGACGTAAATGCCTTGAATCGTCTTTAATTGCAATTTAAAGATAATTAAAAAGAATAAATGAAGCTTCATCATCCCTAAAGCATTAGCAAGAATTCTCACGAAACTAATAAACCCAGCTATCAAATAGCAACAATGAGTTATCTCCACTGCTGCTGAGTTACTAGTATTACTATTACTACTAATACTACCACTACTGCTACTACTTCCAACAGCATGGACTAGTCAACCTACTGTAGTGATTATGCTTTTACATATCACTCTGTTACCTAAATATACCCACTGTGTGCCTGTAATATTTGTAACGGCTTGACAAAGATCCTGGAGGGCGAAACGTTGCTACAATAAAATGTCTCATTAGTTGCACATGTGAACTTCATCCTGTTTTCTTTGTTTCATAATTATTTAGAGTTAAATATTTATTTTTAAATATATTCTATTTTAATATTAATTGTATTTATATTATATTTAAATATTTATAAATTAGACATGTGCAACACTTAGGTATCTTTAATAAGAACATAAGAAAAAAGGAACACTGCAGCAGGCCTACTGACCCATGCGAGGCAAGTCCATCACTCCCGGCTAGACCGACCACCTGGAGTTAACCCTCTCCAGGTAAACTCCAGGTAGTCAGGTCACTTCCACTTAAGGAATTAGTACGGCATCTGACCTAGTAGCACAAGCTAATCAGATCCAACTCACACCCACTCATGTATTTATCTAACCTATTTTTAAAACTACACAACGTCCCAGCCCCTATGACGCAACTCTATTACCAAACCAGAGCTTTCCTATATCCTTCCTGAATCTGAACTTTTCCAACTTGAAACCATTGCTGCGAGTCCTGTCTTGGCTGGATATTTTCAGCACGCTACTTACATCCCTTTTATTTATTCCTGTTTTCCATTTATACACCTCAATCATATCCCCCCTCCCACTAATTCTACGCCTTTCTAGAGTGTGCAGATTCAGGGCCCTCAGTCTATCCTCATAGGGAAGATTTCTGATACATGGGATCAACTTTGTCATCCTCTGTACGCTTTCCAGTGCATTTATATCCATTCTGTAATACGGTGACCAGAACTGGGCAGCATAATCTAAATGAGGCCTAACCAAAGATATATAGAGTTGAAGAACAACCTGAGGACTTCTATTATTTATACTTCTTGATATGAAGCCAAGGATTCTGTTAGCTTTATTGTGAACACTTATGCACTGCTGTCTTGGTTTCAGATTACTGCTAACCAGAACTCCTAAATCCTTCTCGCAATCACAAGTATTAAGATCTACATTATTCATTTTATATGTGGCATTGTTACTGTCCTGCCCAACATTTAGAACTACGCATTTGTATACATTAAACTGCATCTGCCACTTCTCCGACCACTGCATCAGTCTATTCAAATTATCCTGGAGTGCTCTAATGTCCTCATTAGAATGAATTGGACGGCCTATTTTGGTGTCATCAGCAAATTTGCTTATGTTGCTATTTATTCCCTCATCTATGTCGTTTATGTAAATTGTAAACAACAGGGGGCCCAAAACTGACCCCTGTGGGACACCACTTGAGACGTACCCCCATTCTGATTTCTCCACATTTATGCAAACACTCTGCCGCCTATTTGTCAACCATGCCTCTACCCAGGAAAAAAATTCTCCTATTCCGTGTGCCTTAAGTTTCCTCAGTAGCCTCTGATGTGGAACTCTATCGAAAGCCTTACCGAAGTCCATATACACAATATCATATTCATTACCATGATCTACCTCCTAAAACATTTTAGCGAAAAAAGTTAGTAAATTCGTAAGACAGGAACGCCCCTTAGTAAAACCGTGTTGAGATTCATCAATCAATTTATGCCTTTCAAGATGGCTACAAATTGCCTCGGCAATTATTAATTCCAAAAATTTACTAACTATGGAGGTAAGGCTTATTGGTCTATAGTTCGAAGCTAAGGACCTGTCACCTGCCTTGTAAATAGGTATTACGTTTGCCCTTTTCCACCTGTCTGGTTCTATGCCAGTTTGTAGTGATATATTGAAAAGATTTGCCAAAGGTTTGCTAAGTTCCTCTTTACATTCCTTTAATTAAAACTCTTGCAAACAGTTCATCAGGGCCGGGGGATTTGTTAGGTTTTAATGTGTATTTGTCTGAGGACCATGTCACTAGTTACTGTTCTACATAATTTATTATTTCTGGAATTCCGCTAGTATATTCCTGAGTAAAACCTGAGAGGAAGTAAGTATTTGAAAATTTCACACATATCCTTATCACTGTCCGTGATCTGTCCTGAGTTAATCTTAAGTGGGCCTATCTTGTCCCTAATCTTACTTCTGTATACCTGAAAGAACCCTTTTGGGTTAGTCTTCGAATCCCTTGCGACCTTAGCCTCATAATCCCTTTTTGCTTTTCTTATTTCTTTTTTTATTTCTCTATTTAATTGAAAATATTGATTTCTTATATGTCCATCCCCTCTTTTGATACGCCTATATATGCCTATCTTTTGACCAATGAGATGTTTTAATCTATTTAGGATCATTTTTGTTAGATCTAATTTCCCTACTCGGAACCAAAGTTGTCTGGGCAGCTAAAACTACGCTCTGGAAAACGTCATATTGGCAACCAAAACACCTACCTGACCCATAGTCAGGTCATCCCAATTTAGCCCACCTAGGTAATTTCTCAGCCCCATGAAGTCGGCTAAGTGAAAGACTGAAACAGAGACTTGATTGCAGTTACCTGGTAATTCCATGATATATTGAAACTAAGTGATTTGTGGTCGCTTTCCCCAAGCTCTTCATTAACCTCAAGATTATTAATTAGTGATTCTTTGTTGGCAAGAACCAAATCAAGCAAGTTGCTACCTCTAATTGGTTCTGTCATAAACTGTTTTAAAACACAATCCTGAACCGTATCAAGAAAGTCACTAAACTCAAGATTACCTGTCACATTATTCCAATCATTTTGTCTAAAGTTAAAATCTCCCATTAACACACCACTCCCTATCCAGACTTGGGGGCCTGTAAATCACACCCAAAATTAATTTTTCACGACCATCGAGAAACTGTAGCCAAACAGATTCTGTGTCCGATGTTTCTAATCTTATATCTTGTCTAACACAACAATATAAATTATCTCTGACATACATCGCCACTCCTCCACCCTTCCTGTTGACCCTATCAGTGTGGAATAGTTTATAACCCTGTATGTTGCACTCGGAAGGCATTTCTCTATATTTCAGGTTGAACCAGGTCTCTGTTATAGCAATAATATCTATGTTACCTGCACTTGCAAGTAATCTTAGCTCATCTATCTTATTTCTTAGACTCCTACTATTTGTATAGTAAACCTTAAGGGAGCTAGTCACTCGTTGCCCTCTACTATCTCTGTTTGGTGATCAATTGCTTTGCTTTTACTAGCAACTTTATTTTGAATATTGTCTTTTAAATATATTCCTGAGGTATCCTGGTAATATCTGCTGTTTCCAACCCTAATACTACAGCCTGATTGTTTCCCACAAACACCCATACCTCTATAATCTATCAGTTTAAAGTCCTAGACAAGTCTCCAATGACCCCCTCAATCGAATGGGATAATGCAAAAACTCCAGCCCCAGAGAATTTGTTCCAGTTATCAATGAATGAAATTGCAAGTTCCTTACAATACCTGTCTAGCCAGCAATTTATACCAATTGCCCTAGACATCCATTCATTGCCCACTATCTTTCTAGGCAAAATGCTACACATGATTGGGATCCCTCCCTTAGACCTAACTACTACTATGGCTGACCTGTACTTATCTAGTAGCTCCTGTCTCCTGCCCTTCCCAATGTCATTTCCACCAGCACTAAGACAGATAATGGGCTTGTTCCCATTACCTGAACACAATATTATCCAACCTGCTGACTGTCACCAACACCAGCTCCTGGGAGGCACACCCTCTGTCTGACCTTCCTATCTCTGTTACAAAAAGCTCGGTCCATATATCTTACCCCAGAGTCTCCCACAATAAGAATATTCTTACGTTGATTAGCAGGAAAGTTAGTGGTACCTTTAACCTCACTGACCACTGAAGTACACTCGTCCTGGAGAACAGAGAATCGATTTCCTACCGTCACATCTTCTCTATTAATCTTCCTTATCTTCCTTCTTCCAGAATTGTGAACCACTTGCCACTTTAAGCGGCTGCCACTCTCACTGTTGGTAACCATGTCCTCCTTACCAGCACCAACCATCTCTCACTCACTCCCAAACCCTCCTAGGCGAAACTTCAGTCTCCTATTTTCCTCCTGAAGAAGTAGAATCTCCTTCTTCAACACTTTAACCTGAGATTCCAAAACACTGCAGCTGGCCATGTGCTCGGAAACACCCCACGCTAATTCCCAGACAGTTTAGGACAGGTATGACCACACGTGAGGAAACGTTTCGACACACAGTGGCTTCATCAGTCCATACAAAGGAGAATGGTGAAGAACAGGAGGAGTTTGAGGTAATCAGTCCCTCAGCCTTGAGAGGATGTAGTCAGTCCATCAATCTTGAAAAGAATGCAGCATATGTGCGAAGTGGCTTATATACTGTAGGCAGGTGAGGTGCAGCAGTCGTAGGTGGTATCACATTTGACAAATGTGGAAGTAGGTCATACCTAAAGGTTAGGCAAGTGAAGAATTCCCTGTATTAAGATCCTACATTTGAATTTGTCAAATGTGACACCACCTATGACTGCTGCACCTCACCTGCTTACAGTATATAAGCTACTACTTCGCACATGTGCTGTGCTCTTTTCAAGATTGATGGACTGATTACATCGACTCAAGGCTGAGGGACTGATTACCTCAATTCCTCCCGTTCTTCACCATTCTCCTTGCATGGACTGATGAAGCCACTGTGTGGTGAAACGTTTCCTCGTTAAAGATACCCAAGTGTTGCATATGTGTCCAATTTATCAACTTGTCGGTTCTCTCTTCTACTGGTATGCAGCGCACCAGTAATTTTCGGATATATAATTTACAGAATATCACAAATTACAATCGTGCTAGTTGTCGATACTGATGACACGGAAGAAATGTTCTTCTGGCAATGCATGATCTCTGGACCTAGTACCAATATATAATGTGTAAATATCACCAGTCCTTGTGCAGTGTTTTGTGAAAATACCACCTCCCTACCTGTCATCATTATTGACATTCAAAGTTAACATTCATACGTGGCATTCATTCTTGGGTGTGTTGGGTATGAGCCATAATACTGTCATTCATACTTGTGCGAGTTATGTATATACGACCACCATACTGACATTCCTTCTCGTGTGTTGTGTATAAATCTTCCTCATTTCTGACATGTATACTAGTGTTGTTTGTGTATATACCACATCGAGTGACAGGAACTCGTGTGTGATTCCACTCACAGATATACCTCACATTGATACATCCAGTGCTACCATCGTGATATACCACCATCACAAGTGATACCATCTGATATATCCACCATCACAAGTGATCATAATCATCCACCATCACAAGTGCTATACCACCATCACAAGTGCTATACCACCATCACAAGTGCTATACCACCAATTATCCCCCATGTGATATCTTACACACAAGTTTGCGTTGTGTAAATACTGCCAACCTGCCTGAAATCCGAAACTGTATGTGGTGTTTCAATACTGAACATCGATAGCAATGTGCGCTTTGTTAATTTGTAAATTTAACACTAACGTGAGGAATGACACGTGTTAAAATATCATCCAAACTAATATATAAAAGCAACTTTGTTGAAAATCATTAATAATTTAAAATGGGCATGTCAAGTATAAATGTTATCAGCAAAACAAAAATCATGAAACCTGTTGGTGACGTCAATGGAAAATGAACGTTTATTCTAATATACTGACACAGTAAGCCGACTCCCTTATTAATCGAGGCGGCAACATTTGAATTAAAATGTTTATATTTTTTACCAAAATCATAAAGCAAATCATTTGTTTATTATTAGAAAAAAATTCTACCATTTCATTTGGCAAACTATTCCACATAAAACCACATGAATATACTTTCGAAAACGTATATTTGCCA
>WNWK01054065.1:0-11674 GCA_009830355.1 Cherax destructor | reverse complement strand
TCAAAAAAGTTTTAAATTTTTTTTTTTTTTTTTCGAAAATAATATGAAATATTTATAAAATATTGATTTTTTAGTTTTTAATGGTTTTTTTAAAAATATGTAAATAATTAAAAAATTTTCAAAATGTAAAAAACTTGTTTTTATTGTTTTTTTGAATTAAATTTTCAAGGATTTTTAAAAACTTTTTTTTAGAAAAATATCCCTTATAAAGTTCCAAAAAAAAATTAAAAAATTTTGCTTTTTCCCCCAAAAATTTAAAGGGGTGAAATTTTTTAAAATTAAAAAATCTGTATTTTAGTAAAAAATTTTTCAGAAACCAAAACCCCCTAAAACGAAATATAAAAAATCGATTTTAGCATTTTTTTCTACTTTTTTTTTTTTTTAAAAATTATTTTCAAAAAAATTTTGATTTTTTTTTTTTAAAAATATTTTTTTAAAAAAAAAAAAAAAATTTTTTTTTTGTTTTTTAAAAATTTTGGTTTTTAAAAATTTTTTTTAAAAAATTATAATTTTTCAAAAGAAAAAAATTTTCTTTTTTTTCCCATAAATTTAATTGCAGAAAATTTTTTTAAAAAGTGTAAAAATTTAAATATTTTAGCAAAAAATTTTGCCAAAAAAACACCAAACCCCCTAAAACGCGAAATATGCTTTTTTACACTTTTTTCTAAGTTTTTAATTTTTTATTTTTCAAAAATATAAAAATATTTTAAAAAAATTTATTTTTATAATTTTTTTTTTTTTTAAAAAATTAAATTTAAAATTCAAAATCATAAAATTTATTTTAGCTTTTTTTAATTAAAAATTTCGGATTTTTAAAAATTTTTTTTTAAAAAATTATTAAATTTTAAAAAAATTTTTTTTAAAAAGAAATTTTTAAAAAAAAGGAAAAATTTTTTTACTTTTTTTAAAAATTTAAAAAAAAAAATTTTTAATTTTTCATTTTTTTTTTTTTTTTTAAAAAAATTAAAATTTAAAAAAAGTTTTTAAGAAAAAAAGCATCAAACCCTCAAAACGTCGAAATATCC
The DNA here is from genome assembly GCA_009830355.1 of Cherax destructor. NCBI lineage: Eukaryota > Metazoa > Arthropoda > Malacostraca > Decapoda > Parastacidae > Cherax > Cherax destructor. Next base: position 10,649 of record WNWK01054065.1, on the reverse strand, counting down.
CAAAAAATCGATTTTAACTTTTTCTGGTTTTTAATGTTTCATGTATTTTGAAAATAATATGAAATATTCTAAAAAATATTGATTTTATAGTTTTTTAAGGGGGTTTTTTAAAAATATTAAAAATTTTAATAATTATTCAAAAATGCTATAAAACTTGATTTTATTGCATTTTTTGACGATTTAAGGCATTTTCAAGGATTTACTAAAAAATTATTTTTTTAGATAAAATATACCTATAAGTAAGCTTCTCAAAAGAAAATCATAATATTTTGCTTACTTTTCCCATAAATTTCAATTGCAGTAGAAATTCTATTTAAAAGTGTGAAAATCTAAGTATTTTAGCTAAAAATGAGTTTTGTCAGAAAGCATCAAACCGCTCTAAAACGTCGAAATATGCAATAAAATCGATTTTAGCACATTTTCTAGCTTTTAATGTTTCTGTATTTTCGAAAATAATATGAAATATTCTTAAAAATATTGATTTTATAGATTTTTAATGGGATTTTTTAAAATATGTAAATAAAATAAATATTCAAAATGCTATAAAACTGATTTTATTGCATTTTGACGATTTAAGGCATTTAAGGATTTTCTGAAAACTATTTTTTTAGATAAAATATACCTATAGTAAGCTTCCAAAAGAAAATCATAAATTTTGCTTATTTTCCCATAAATTTCAATTGCATAGAAATTTATTTAAAAGTGTGAAAATCTAGTTTTTAGCTAAGAGTTTAAGAAAGCACTCAAACCGCTCTAAAACGTCGAAATATGCAATAAAATACGATTTTAGCACATTTTTCTGAGCTTTTAATGTTTCATGTATTTTCGAAAATAATATGAAATATTCTATAAAAATATTGATTTTATAGATTTTTAATGGGATTTTTAAAATATGTAAATAATTAATAAATATTAAAATGCTATAAAACTTGATTTTATTGCATTTTTGACGATTTAAGGCATTTTCAAGGATTTTCTGAAAATTATTTTTTAGATAAAATATACCTATAGTAAGCTTCTAAAAGAAAATCATAAAATTTGCTTACTTTTCCCATAAATTTCAATTGCAGTAGAAATTTATTTAAAAGTGTGAAAATCAAGTATTTTAGCTAAAAATGAGTTTTGCAGAAAAGCATCAAACCGCTCTAAAACGTCGAAATATGCAATAAAATCGATTTTAGCACATTTTCTAGCTTTTTAATGTTTCATGTATTTTTCGAAAATAATATGAAATATTCTATAAAAATATTGATTTTTATAGATTTTATGGGATTTTTTAAAAATATGTAAATAATTATAAATATTCAAAATGCTATAAAACTTGATTTTATTGCATTTTTGACGATTTAAGGCATTTTCAAGGATTTTTGAAAACTATTTTTAGATAAAATATACCTATAGTAAGCTTCTAAAAGAAAATCATAAAATTTTGCTTACTTTTCCCATAAATTTCAATTGCATAGAAATTTATTTAAAAGTGTGAAAATCTAAGTATTTTAGCTAAAATGAGTTTTGCAGAAAAGCATCAAACCGCTCTAAAACGTCGAAATATGCATAAAATCGATTTTAGCACATTTTCTGAGCTTTTTAATGTTTCATGTATTTTCGAAAATAATATGAAATATTCTATAAAAATATTGATTTTTATAGATTTTTAATGGATTTTTAAAAATATGTAAATAATTAATAAATATTCAAAATGCTATAAAACTTGATTTTATTGCATTTTGACGATTTAAGGATTTTCAAGATTTTCTGAAAACTATTTTTTAGATAAAATATACCTATAGTAAGCTTCTAAAGAAAATCATAAAATTTTGCTTACTTTCCCATAAATTTCAATTGCAGTAGAAATTCTATTTAAAAGTGTGAAAATCTAAGTATTTTAGCTAAAAATGAGTTTTCAGAAAAGCACTCAAACGCTCTAAAACGTCGAAATATGCAATAAAATACGATTTTAGCACATTTTTCTGAGCTTTTTAATGTTTCATGTATTTTTCGAAAATAATATGAAATATTCTATAAAAATATTGATTTTTATAGATTTTTAATGGGATTTTTTAAAAATATGTAAATAATTAATAAATATTCAAAAATGCTATAAAACTTGATTTTATTGCATTTTTTGACGATTTAAGGCATTTTCAAGGATTTTCTGAAAAACTATTTTTTAGATAAAATATACCTATAGTAAGCTTCCTAAAAGAAAATCATAAAATTTTGCTTACTTTTCCCATAAATTTCAATTGCAGTAGAAATTCTATTTAAAAGTGTGAAAATCTAAGTATTTTAGCTAAAATGAGTTTTGCAGAAAAGCACTCAAACCGCTCTAAAACGTCGAAATATGCAATAAAATACGATTTTAGCACATTTTTCTGAGCTTTTTAATGTTTCATGTATTTTTCGAAATAATATGAAATATTCTATAAAAATATTGATTTTATAGATTTTTAATGGGATTTTTAAAAATATGTAAATAATTAATAAATATTCAAAATGCTATAAAACTTGATTTTATTGCATTTTTTGACGATTTAAGGCATTTTCAAGGATTTTCTGAAAAACTATTTTTTAGATAAAATATACCTATAGTAAGCTTCCAAAAGAAAATCATAAAATTTTGCTTACTTTTCCATAAATTTCAATTGCAGTAGAAATTCTATTTAAAAGTGTGAAAATCTAAGTATTTTAGCTGAAAAATGAGTTTTGTCAGAAAAGCACTCAAACCGCTCTAAAACGTCGAAATATGTCATAAAATGCGATTTTAGCACATTTTTCTGAGCTTTTTAATGTTTCATGTATTTTCGAAAATAATATGAAATATTCTATAAAAATATTGATTTTTATAGATTTTTAATGGATTTTTAAAAATATGTAAATAATTAATAAATATTCAAAATGCTATAAAACTTGATTTTATTGCATTTTTGACGATTTAAGGCATTTTCAAGGATTTTCTGAAAACTATTTTTTAGATAAAATATACCTATGAGTAAGCTTCTAAAAGAAAATCATAAAATTTTGCTTACTTTTCCCATAAATTTCAATTGCAATAGAAATTCTATTTAAAAGTGTGAAAATCTAAGTATTTTAGCTGAAAATGAGTTTTGCCAGAAAAGCACTCAAACCGCTCTAAAACGTCGAAATATGCAATAAAATACGATTTTAGCACATTTTTCTGAGCTTTTTAATGTTTCATGTATTTTCGAAAATAATATGAAATATTCTATAAAAATATTGATTTTTATAGATTTTTAATGGATTTTTTAAAAATATGTAAATAATTAATAAATATTCAAAAATGCTATAAAACTTGATTTTATTGCATTTTTTGACGATTTAAGGCATTTTCAAGGATTTTCTGAAAACTATTTTTAGATAAAATATACCTATGAGTAAGCTTCTCAAAGAAAATCATAAAATTTTGCTTACTTTTCCCATAAATTTCAATTGCAGTAGAAATTCTATTTAAAAGTGTGAAAATCTAAGTATTTTAGCTAAAAATGGGTTTTGCCAGAAAAGCACTCAAACCGCTCTAAAACGTCGAAATATGCAATAAAATACGATTTTAGCACATTTTTCTGAGCTTTTTAATGTTTCATGTATTTTTCGAAAATAATATGAAATATTCTATAAAAATATTGATTTTTATAGATTTTTAATGGGATTTTTTAAAAATATGTAAATAATTAATAAATATTCAAAAATGCTATAAAACTTGATTTTATTGCATTTTTGACGATTTAAGGCATTTTCAAGGATTTTCTGAAAAACTATTTTTTAGATAAAATATACCTATGAGTAAGCTTCTCAAAAGAAAATCATAAAATTTTGCTTACTTTTCCCATAAATTTCAATTGCAGTAGAAATTCTATTTAAAAGTGTGAAAATCTAAGTATTTTAGCTGAAAAATGAGTTTTGCCAGAAAAGCACTCAAACCGCTCTAAACGTCGAAATATGCAATAAAATACGATTTTAACATTTTTCTAGCTTTTTAATGTTTCATGTATTTTCGAAAATAATATGAAATATTCTATAAAATATTGATTTTATAGATTTTAATGGGATTTTAAAAATTGTAAATAATTAATAAATATTCAAAATGCTATAAAACTTGATTTTATTGCATTTTTACGATTAAGGCATTTCAAGGATTTTCTGAAAATATTTTTTAGATAAAATATACCTATGAGTAAGCTTCTAAAAGAAAATCATAAAATTTTGCTTACTTTTCCCATAAATTTCAATTGCATAGAAATTCTATTTAAAAGTGTGAAAATTAAGTATTTTAGCTAAAAATGAGTTTTGTCAGAAAAGCATCAAACGCTCTAAAACATCGAAATATGCATAAATACGATTTTAGACATTTTCTAATTTTAATGTATATTTTCGAAAATATATGAAATATTCTATAAAATATTGATTTTTATAGATTTTTAATGGATTTTTAAAAATATGAAAATATTATATTAAAATGCTAAAACTGATTTTATTGATTTTTGAATTAAGCATTTTCAGATTTTCTGAAAATAATTTTTATAAAATATCCTATAATGATTATTCTTAAAAGAAAATCATAAAATTTTGTTACTTCAAAATATTCAATTGCAGTAAAATTTATTTAAAAGTGTGAAAATTAAGTATTTACTAAAATGAGTTTTGCAAAAAGCTCAAACCCTTAAAACGTCGAAATATGCAATAAAATCATTTAGCAATTTTTCGACTTTTAATTTTCATAAATGTTTGTAAAAATGAAATATTATAAAAAATGATTTATAATATTTTAAGGATTTTTTAAAATATTAAATATTAATATATTCAAAAATGTATAAAACTTGATTTTATTGCATTTTTTACGATTTAAGATTAAGGATTTTTAAAAATTATTTTTAAAAATATTCAAATGCTATAACTTATTAAATCATAAATTTTTTACTTTTCCCATAAATTTCATAACTAAATTTTATTTAAAATTAAAATTAAGTATTTTAGAAAAAAATGAGTTTTGCAAAGCATTCCTAAATTTCAAAGTAGAAATATATAAAGTTACACATTTTTCTAAGCTTTTATGTTTCATGATTTTTCGAAATAATATGAAAATTCTTAAAAATATTGTTTATAGATTTTAATGTGATTTTTTAAAATATTATAATTTTTAAATTTAATGCTTTAAAATATATATTTTTTGAAATTTATGATTTTTTGATTTTTAAATATTTTTTAGATAAAATATATATATAAGTTCTAAAAAAATAAATTTTTTGCTTTTTTCCATAAATTCAATTTAAAATTTTTAAAAGTTAAATTTAGATAATTTACTAAATAAGTTTTCAAAAACACTCAAACCTTTAGCTAATTCCATAAATTCATTGATATTCTATTTAAATGTTAGTATTTTTGAAAATATTGAAATATTCATAAATATTGATTTTAAGATTGATTTTTTAAAAATATGTAAATAATTAGATAATATTCAAATTATTAAATTATTTTATTATTTTTAAATAAGGATTTTAAGGTTTTATGAATTTTTTAGTAAAAATTATAATATAATTCTAAAATAATTATAAATTTTTTACTTTTCCATAAATTTCAATTCTAGAAATTTTTTAAAATTAAAATAATATTTTAGAAAAAAAAATTTTCTTTCTAAATTCAATCTAACTCTAAAAGTGAAATAGTTTAAAAATAGTTTTCATATTCAACTTTTTAAAACTGATTTCAAAATAATATTAAAACATAATTTATTTTTATGTTTTTAATGTATTTTTTAAAATATTTAAAATATTTAATAATTTAAGGATTAAAATAAAATTATTTTATGATTTTTTGACGATTTAGGCATTTTCAAGATTTTCTGAAAAATTATTTTTAGATAAAATATCCTAAAGTAATTCTAAAAAAAATCATAAAATTTTGCTTACTTTCCCTAAATTTCAATTGCAGTAGAAATTTATTTAAAAGTGTGAAAATAAGTATTTTAGCTAAAAATGAGTTTTGCAGAAAAGCATCAAACGCTCTAAAAGTCGAATATGATAAAATCGATTTACACATTTTCTAAGCTTTTTAATTTTATTATTTTGAAAATAATATGAAATATTCTTAAAAATATGATTTATAATTTTTAATGAATTTTTTAAAAATATTAAATAATTATAAATATTCAAAATGCTATAAAACTTGATTTTATTGCATTTTTGACGATTTAGGCATTTTCAAGGATTTTCTGAAAAACTATTTTTAGATAAAATATACCTATAAGTAAGCTTCTAAAAGAAAATCATAAAATTTTGCTTACTTTTCCATAAATTTCAATTGCAGTAGAAATTCTATTTAAAGTGTGAAAATCTAAGTATTTTAGCTAAAATGAGTTTTGCCAGAAAAGCACTCAAACCGTCTAAAACGCGAAATATGCAATAAAATACGATTTTAGCACATTTTTCGAGCTTTTAATGTTTCATGTATTTTCGAAAATAATATGAAATATTCTATAAAATATTATTTTTATAGATTTTAATGGGATTTTAAAATATGTAAATAATTAATAAATATTCAAAATGCTATAAACTTGATTTTATTGCATTTTGACGATTTAAGGCATTTTCAAGATTTTCTGAAAATATTTTTTTAGATAAAATATACCTATAGTAAGCTTCTAAAAGAAAAATTAAATTTGTTACTTTTCCATAAATTTAATTGCAGAAATTTATTTAAAAGTGTGAAAATCTAGTTTTAGCTAAAATGAGTTTTCAGAAAGCACCAAACCGCTCTAAAACGTCGAAAATGCAATAATACGATTTAGACATTTTTCGAGTTTTTTAATGTTTCATGTATTTTCGAAAATAATATGAAATATTCTATAAAAATATTGATTTTATAGATTTTTAATGGATTTTTAAAATATGTAATATAATAATATTCAAAAATGCTATAAACTTGATTTTATTGCATTTTTGACGATTTAGGCATTTCAGATTTCTGAAAATTTTTTTAGATAATATACCATAAGTAAGCTTCCTAAAGAAAATCATAAAATTTTGCTTACTTTCCATAAATTTCAATTGCAGTAGAAATTTATTTAAAGTGTGAAAATCTAAGATTTTAGCTGAAAAGAGTTTTGAGAAAGCACTCAAACGTCTAAACGTCGAAATATGCAATAAATACGATTTTAGCACATTTTCTGAGCTTTTAATGTTTCATGTATTTTCGAAAATATATGAAATATTCTATAAAATATTGATTTTATAGATTTTTAATGGATTTTAAAAATGTAATAATAATAAATATTCAAAATGCTATAAACTGATTTTATTGCATTTTACGATTTAATTTTCAGATTTCTGAAAATATTTTTAGATAAAATATACCTATAGTAGCTTCTCAAAGAAATCATAAATTTGCTTACTTTTCCCAAAATTCAATTGCAGTAGAAATTTATTTAAAAGTGTGAAAATTAAGTATTTTAGCTAAAATGAGTTTTGAGAAAAGCATCAAACCGTCAAAACGTCGAAATATGCAATAAAATACGATTTTACACATTTTTCTAGCTTTTTAATGTTCATGTATTTTCGAAAATAATGAAATATTCTATAAAATATTGATTTTATAGATTTTTAATGGATTTTTAAAATATTAAATAATTAATAATATTCAAAAATGCTATAAAACTTGATTTATTGCATTTTTACGATTTAGGCATTTTCAAGGATTTTCGAAAACTATTTTTAGATAAAATATACCTATGAGTAAGCTTCTAAAAGAAAATCATAAAATTTTGCTTACTTTTCCATAAATTTCAATTGCAGTGAAATTCTATTTAAAAGTGTGAAAATCTAAGTATTTTAGCTAAAAATGAGTTTTGCCAGAAAAGCACTCAAACCGCTCTAAAACGTCGAAATATGCAATAAAATACGATTTTAGCACATTTTTCTGAGCTTTTAATGTTTCATGTATTTTCGAAAATAATATGAAATATTCTATAAAAATATTGATTTTTATAGATTTTTAATGGGATTTTTAAAAATATGTAAATAATTAATAAATATTCAAAAATATGCAAATTATTTATGATTTAAGGGATTTTTAATTAAATATTAATAATATTAATGCTATAAAACTATTTATTTTAATAGATTAGTTTTTGACTATTTGATAATAAAATTTCTCAAAAAATCTAAATTTTTATCCATAAATTTCAATGTAAAATTTATTTAATTGAAATTAATAGCTAAAAGTTCAAAATCAAACTTAAGCAATGCAAAATGATTTAACATTTCTGTTTATTTCATGTATTTCAATAATAAATCTATAAATATTATTTATAGATTTTTATGATTTTAATATTAAATATATATATTCAAATTGCATTTTGAATAAGGCATTTTCAGTTTTTGAAACTATTTAGATAAATATACTGGACTTCCAAAGAATCATAAAATTGCACTTTCATAACAATTGCAAATTATTTAAGTGTGAAAATCTAAGTAAGAAATGATTCAAACTCAAACCCTCTAACGAATTGCATAATCGATTTGACATTTCTGAGCTTTAATGTCTTATTGAAAAATATCATAAATATATTTGATTTTTATGGATTTAAATAATAATAAATTAAAATGCTATAAAACTATTATTGCATTTAATTATTAAGATTTTCTGAAACTATTTGATAAAATATACTATAGTAAGCTAAGAAAACATAAATTTCTTCCCATAATTTCAATCAGAAATTTATTTAAGTGTAAAATATTACTAAAGTTTGCAAAGATCAAACCGCTCTAACGTAAATATGCAAAAGTTACATTTCCATGTTCTATTTCAAATAATTAAATATTCTATAAAAATATTGATTTAGATTTAAAATTATTTTATAATATACATAAGTAGCTTCTAAAAGAAAATCATAAAATTATTTTCAAAATTATGCATAATTATTTAAAAGAAAATCTAAATTTTACTTTCATAATTTCAGAAGATCAAACGTTAAAATCAAATATAATAAAAAGATTTTGCCATTTACTACTTTAATCTGATTTTTCGAAATAAATAATTTCAAAATTTGATTTTTTAATTTTATGTTTTTAAAATATAAATATTTAAAAATATTAAAATGTTAATGATTTTATTATTTTATAATTAAGCATTTTCAAATTTTTAACATTTTTGATAAAATACATAGTAAGCTTTCAAAAAAAATATATTTTGTTATTTCCATAAATTAATTCAAAGAAATTTATTAAAATTGAAATTTTTATTTAAATGATTTTTAAAAGAAAACCGTTAACTAAATATTATAAAACATTTACACTTTACTGATTTTAATGTTTTAGATTTTCTATTTAATTTTCTTATTTGATTTTTAATATTTTTATAAAATATATATAATTAAAATATAAAATTGTTTTTTCCATTTTAATTAGGAATTTTAAGTTAAACTTTTTAGTAAAAGTTTTCAAAGACTCAAACTCTAAATGAAATATCAATAAAATAATTTTAATTATTATTTTAGTATTTCGAAATAATAAAATATCTTAAATATTATTTTAAATTTTAATGATTTTTAAATTTAATTTAATTAAAATATAAAATATATTTTTTATTTTAAGATTTATTGAATTTTTAAAAATTGTATTTTTAAATATTAAATTTAAAATTAGATTTATTTTATTACACTTAAAATTAAATTTTTAATTTTTTATTTAATTAATTAAAAATTTAAATTTTTTTTTATAATTAATGATTAAATATTAAATTAAATTTAATAAAAGTTACTTTAAAACATTTCAGTGAAATTAAAATATATTTAAATTTAAGATTTTAAAATAATTTAAAATTTATATAATTTTTTAAAATATTAAAAAAAATTAAATATTATCTTTGATTAAGATTTTAACATTTTAATATATCTTATATAAAAAATATAAATTTATTTTATAATTTAATTTTTAAAATTTAATAAATTAATAAAATTTTTAAAATATTTTTTGCCATATTTATTAACTTTAAAGATTTGAAAATATTTTTAATAAAATATACTTTAGTAATTTTTAAAAAATTAAATTTTCTTAATTTCATAAATTTCAATAATAAATTTATTTAAAGTTAAAATTAAATTTTATAAAAATATTTAAATATAAACTTTTATCATTAATAAGTATTTTAGAATTTTTTAAATTTATTTAGTTTTTAAAATAAATAATATTTAAAAAAAATTTTAATTTTTTAAATTCTTAAAATTTAATTTTAAAAATTATTTAAAAGTTAAAATTATTTTAAAATTTTAAATAAATTTATAATTTTAAAATTTTTAATATTTTAATTTAAATTTATATTTTAATATTTTAAAAAATTTAAAATTTAAAATTTTTATAAATTTAAAATAAATATTTAATTTTAAATTTAAATTTTTTAATAAAAATATTTATAAATTTAAAACTTAAATTTTTTTTTAAAATTTTTTAATTTAAAATTTATAAATTTTTAAAATATTTTATTTTAAAATTTAATATATATTTAAAAAAATTATAAAATTATTTTAATTTTTAAAATATTAAAATTTATAAATTTCAAAATTTTAAAAATTATTAATTTTTAAAATATGATTTTAGAATTTTTAATTTTTTTAATTAAAATATAAATATTAGAATTTA
>WNWK01054064.1:0-11675 GCA_009830355.1 Cherax destructor | reverse complement strand
ACCCCCAAAACATTTCCCAAAATCTCTCTCCCTCTACACTTTCTTCTCCAGGTACATAAACATTTACTATAACCCACTTTTCACATCCAACCTTTATTTTACTCCACATAATCCTTAAATTTTATACATTTATTTTCCCCTCTTACCTGCCATAACTGATTATTCAACAAATTTTCCTTTTTTAGCTCTAACTCTATTTAAAACCCCCCTGACCTAATCCCATTTTTTTCTCCCCACTGAAACTTCCTACCTCCTTCAGCTTTGTCTCACTTAAAGCCAGGACATCCAGCTTCTTTCATTCATAACATCTACAATCATCTTTTTCTTATATTCGCACAACATCCCCCAATTCAAACATCCCACTTTGTTTTTTTTTTTTTCTTTTAGTAAGCTATTAGAAAAGGAGTTACTAGCCCATTGTTCCCGGCATTTTAGTTGTTTTTTACAACACGCATGGCTTATGGAGGAAAGATTCTATTCCACTTCCCATGGATATGAAAGGAAAAGAATAAGAATAAGAACTATTAAGATAAAATCAAAGAAAACTCAGATGAGTGTGTATACATAAACGTGTACATGTTTCGTAGCGTGCCCTAAATGAAATAGAAGTAGCAAGACGACCTGAAATCTTGATGTTTGAGACAGAAAAGACACCAGCAATCCTTCCATGTAAAAAATACAGGCTTTTTTTACACTACTTGGCAGGACGGTAGTACCTCCCTGGGTGGGTGACTACCAACCTACACCTGAAAAAAATTTAATTTTGGAGCTGATTCTAAAATAACTGGATCAAACTGTTGGAGTGCTAGGACTGTAGTAACCCCGCCCTCCTTGCTCTGTTTTTTTCTGTTTTTCACCCCTTGTGTGCTAGAACTTGAAAATTGTGCCAGTGAATTGTAAAGACACCCTGGGCTGGAACTAATCAAGCAGAAAACAGTTTAAGAGTCAAAAAAATAGTGTGCAGTAAAAAAGAGAGCCATACCCCCAGAGGGGAACTATAGGCTTAAGGACGTGTGAAATAAATTAGAACAAAATTTGTCAGAGGAAGGAAAGCTCTGCAAATAGGGTGTGATATAATGTTAAGAGGAATATCAAGTGGTGCCGTAGAATACAGATAAGATAATAAATGCTAAAGTGAAAAATAAGGCTGAAGTGTTAGGCCTAAAGATGTTCATGTTTTTTAATCAGTTTTCCAGCAGTCGCCCGGGTCCCACCACGCAGGTCAGCGTATAGAAAATCTTAAACCTGCTAGTGTACCTGACCAAATCCAGTGGTTCCATTGGAAAAAAAATTTTTTTTGAAATACGAATAGATGCACAATCTTGAGGAAATTAGTAAATGTAAGTTTAAAATTCTATCTACCATGGAGATAGTAAACAAGGGGATGGCCCTAGAAATATTGAAGATAAATTACCAGAAACAACTGATGGAGGCTCCATTGTTAGCACTAGTGCTGAAGATAGAAATGAGACAGGAAAACACGCACCAGTAGGGAATACAATGGGGAACAATCACAAAAACCGGCAAACAAAAACCAGGCCTATGCAAAATTATGCATTTGGGTATCTGGAGGCATGAAATATCGGGGAAAAAAAGGGGGACATGCAATTTTGACCATCCCAGAAAATGCCGTGCCCATATGACAACAGGAAAATGCAACCCCTTTTCTGTAAGCTTTCCACCCAAAAATTTCCATAAAGTTCGGGAAAGACAGTGCTATAATATATTGCCAGGCACACCACCAAAGGGCAAGATGACACAGAACATCCAGAATGGGGAAAAACCTTGGTAGCCAAAGCCACTCCAGAGGGGTTTTTTAACGCCGGGAAAGGGAAAAAAAAAAGCGGCAGGAAATGACAAATCGTACACCAACTGAAACATTTCGGGAGTGGAATGGGTCAATGGCCTCCACCCAAAACAGATATTAGTGCAAAAAAAGACCCCCCCCCATACCACCAACCGACAAATTCATCTTTAAAAAACAGGGTCTAAAGCCAGCGACGAACAACAAAATACCTTCCATCCGTGGACTGCTTAGTCAAATGCAATGTTTGGGGCTTTAAAGGGGACCCCATAAAGGATCACTTGGACAATGAAATATGGATCCTGGGCTACAGCCTAAAAAGTCATCCCCCGGGAAACAATATTAACCCTTAGAGAGGGTGTATCTGTAACCAAACCAATCTTTAAACCCAGATAAATTTTCCCCTAGGAAATGAGGGGGAAAAAAAATTAATCCGTTCCAAAATTTTTTTCAAAGTAGTAAAAAAAAAATATTTTTTGAATTTTTTGACATTAAATAATACACAATTTAATGAACATTAAAGAAATTACATGTAAATATGGGTACAATAACATGTCACTTACATTTATTGAAGAGTTGTTGTGTGGAGGAGGGGAGGGGGGGGAAAGGATGGAGTATAGTACTATGCTAGTGTTTAAAGGGGGAGAATCCCCTTCCATTAACCCCTGCAGGTGGCAAGTTTTTTTCTGGTGGTGGTTGCTCATTTTTAAACAAAGCACACTGACGTTTCCCTGGAGTGCCCGCAAGCTGGGCGCCACGCGGACCCCGCCCGGGGGACGAATATCATAAACCGAAGCAATCATCGAAAAACAGTCAATATTTTGACGTAAAAGTATCGTTTAACCAAACCATAGTTATCAGACGCCCATCGTTAACCAAGTAGACTTTTCGAGGGACAGAGTAAAAGGAAAAAGGGGGGGTTGGCCTGTAACGCCACTTGTATGCTCAGAACTACAAATGCCTCAAATGATGTACAGTCATCCCTTGGTTTTCGTTTTTAACCGTTCCAGATGGCCTTTTAAAAACCAAAATGGGCAAAAAACCAAAACTTTTTTCCCCCATAAGAAATAGTGGAAATTTAATTAATCCGTTTCCAGAAACCCAAAATTTTTAAAAAAAAATTTGGGGGGGCCTTAAAGATAGATTTACATGTACAAATGAATGAACCTATGTGGCACTTCCCTTTTTTTTGAAGACTGATGTTGCTGGATGGAAGAGGGAGGGGGGGAGGGGAAAAGACCCTATTTTTAGAAAGGGAATCCCCTTCCATAAGGAATTTGGGGTACAAAGTCCCATCAGGGGCCCCCCCACCTTCCCCGTCCCCAATGCCCTGCTACCCCCCTCTCCTCCCTTTGCATGCCTGCTACACTCCCCCCCTTCCTTGCATGCCTGCTACACTCCCGGGCATGCCTGCTACCCACCTCTTCCCCCAATTTTGCCCTGTTTACCCCCCCCTCCCTGCAATTGCCCTGCTACACCCCCTGCATGCCTGCTACACCCCCCTGCATGCCTGCTACACCCCCTCTCCCAATTGCCCTGCTAAGCACCTCCCCCTTTGCATGCCGGGCTACCCCCCTCCCTGCATGCCTGCTACACCCCCCTGCATGCCTGTTTTTACCCCCCTCCCTGCATGCCTGCTACACTCCCTGCATGCCTGTTCCCCCACTCCCCCTGCATGCCTGCCACCCCTGCATGCCTGCTACACTCCCTGCATGCCTGCTACACTCCCTGCATGCCTGCTACACTCCCTCCCCAATGCCCTGTTTACACTCCCTGCATGCCTGCCACTCCCTGCATGCCTGCTACACTCCCTGCATGCCTGCTACACTCCCTGCATGCCTGCTACACTCCCTGATGCCGGGCACCCCCTGCATGCCTGCTACACCCCCCCTCCCCAATTTGCCCTGCTACACTCCCTGCATGCCTGCTACACTCCCCCTGCAATTGCCCTGCTACACTCCCTGCATGCCTGCCTTACCAACCTCCCTCCCCATGCCCTGCTACCCCCTCCCTGCATTGCCCTGCCCCTCCCTGCATGCCTCCCCTTACCACTCCCTGCATGCCTGCTACACTCCCTGCATCCCTGCTACACCCCCCTGCATCCCCCTTTCCCCCCCTTACCCCCCTCCCTTTTTGCATGCCTGCTACACCCCCGCATGCCTGCTACACCCCCCCTGCATGCCTGCACCCCCCCTCCCCATTGCCCCCAAGCACCTCCCTTGCATGCCTGCTACACTCCCTGCATGCCTGCTACACTCCCTGCATGCCTGCACCCCCCACCTCCCTTTGCATGCCTGCAAACACTCCCTGCATGCCTGCAAACCACCTCCCTTTGCATGCCTGCAAACCCATTTTTCCCCCCGCATGCCTGCTACACCCCCCTGCATGCCTGCTACACCCCCCCCCATTGCCCTGCTACACCCCTGCATGCCTGTTTACCCCCTCCCTGCATTGCCCTGCTACACTCCCTGCATGCCTGCTACACCCCCTTTTAAACCTCCACCCCCGGTTTTGAGCCACTTTTCTTTACCAAAGGGCCCCCTTGGCCCCCCCTAGGACCCTTTCCCCCTTTTGGGCCCCATGGTTTTTAAAAGGTTTAAAATTTTTTGGGGTAGTCAAGGGCACACAATAATAAAGGGCCCAAAAAAACAATGAATTGTTAATGAATTTTTTGTAGGAACTCCTGGGGTGATGTTCACTCAAGAAACACAATCCCAGACTGCATGACAAGGGCGGGGGTGGGGGCCTACGGCCTTTGTATGTGCGCAGCACTGGTGTACAGGTTGGGACCATGGGCAAAACTGAAACAATCGGCAAAAACCGAGACAATTTTTCCATGAAAAAGGGGGGATAAAAACCAAAATGGGCGAAAACTGAGACAATCAAAAAACCAAGGGATGACTGTAGTTGAAGTTTTAGCAGTAAAGATCGAGAATAAAAACCCGGTCATCGGGGGTTGTAAAAAAAGTCTCCGGATGCAACGTCCCAGCAATTCCAGGAACAGCTTCTGAAAATTGACCACTGTCGGGAAAACCTTTCCAGCTCCTGCCCCCAACACCTTGCTCCGGGGGACTTCAACCTAAGGCACCTAAAATGGAGGAATTTTGGGGTAAAAATGTGGTAGCAGAGAACACCATGGGGCAGCTCAGATGAAAACCGCACACACAATTTTTTAAATCGGGGCACCAAATTACCTTAAACCAGCAAAAATAAAGCCAAACAAGACGGGGAGAATACGCGGGACCTCTTTCCCACTAAAAAATGATCCGATACAAAATATCATATAAAAAAATACAGTGGCCCCCGGTTTTCGGCATCCCCAAAACTGAAATTTGGGGAAGGCCGTAAGTGTTGTTGAGTTTTTTTGGGGGGTCTGAAATAAAAAAACTACGTGACATTATTTCTGGGAAGAAAATTGTGGAATGGCATTGAACAGCATTCGGGAACGACTTTCGCGAAACCGGGACCACTGTACAGTTGTCCCCGGAACAATTTTTTTTCGTTCCAGAATGCTGTTCAAGTGCCATTCCCAAAAATTTACCCTCAAAAGAATAATGAAAAAATAGACTAGTCCTTTGGGCCCCCCAAAAAAATATTTACAAAAGCATTTAAAAACTAAACTTACATAAAAGGGCGAGTTTGGGGACCACGTTAACAGAGGTACCACTGTACTGGATCACAACATTATAGAGGTCCAGACATGTATGGGGGGGCCCCGCCCAAACAAAATATGATCAGTTGCGATGGAGCCTTCACCAAATTCAACTTCAATAAAAAAAACAAAAGGGGGTGGGACCAAGAAAAACCAAGTCCTAAATGATATAAACTGAGAAGATAGCCTAAGATCACAGACCCCAACCTATGTCTAGAAGAAATTAACTCTGTGGCATTTGGGAGGTTTGCTCAAGGAAAATTTTTGGGAAAAGGAGGAGATGTTTAAACTAGAAAGAGAGAGGCATTCCCTATACAGGTGAAGGCAAAGAATAACAGAGCGGCTACAAGAGGCCAATTTTCTGAAATACGTGGGGAGACACTGGTCAGAGAAATAGCAAACACGAACTAAAACTAAAGGAATCTTGCAGGAATCAAGAAATGGGGGAAGAACTAAAACCCATAAATGAAATTGAAAGAAACCCAAAGTATTTATTTTTTTAAATGCCAAATCAAAGCCGAAACAAATCCAGTATTGGGCCCCTACTTAAAGGGGATGGGTCCAAACCACAGATGAGGAAAGGGAAAAATGGGGAGCTACTAAAGTCCCAGTATGACTGGGTTTTTTATGAGCCGCAAACCCGACGGGAAAGTCAAGACCTAAATGAATTTGTTTTTTAGTGCCACAGAACCTGATAGATAAAAACCTATCTGACATTATCCGATGCCAAATGACTTAAAAAAGGCTAAATGACATCCCAAAACATCCCCCGGGCCTTGACTGGTGGAACTCGATGTTCATCAAGAACGAAGAACCCCCTTTTCACGTGTTTTTAACATCCTAGGGAGAGGGAGCAGGGACACTGGGGTTGCCCTTTGCAGTTACTAAAAACAAAAAGAAAGGGCCCCACTCCACAAAGGCGGCAGTAAAGCATTCAAAGAACCAGACCAATAGTCCCAATATCCCATATAAAAATTTTTGGAAAGGGTTCTAAGAAGCAAGATTGCCCCCGCCTAGATACCCATCAAATTACACAACCCAGGGCCTGGGGGTTTTTTGCAGGTCGTTTCCCGTCTGTCCCAACTACTGGGCCACAACACAAGGTCCTGGATGCTCTAGAAGGCAAACAGAATGCAGATGCTATATACACAGATTTTGAAAAAGCCTTTGACAAGTGTAAATAGCACACAAAATGCGGATAAAAAGGGAAAAACAGGAAGAGTTTGGGAGATATTTTATAATTTCCTTTAAAAAATAAAAAAGAATAGTCAACAGAGTAAAGTCTAAGGCAGCTACAGTGAAAAAACTCTGTTCCACAAGGCACATTACTCGCCCCCCCATCCTGTTTCCTATCCTCATATTGGACATACAGAGATATAAACCACAGTGCCATGTCTTCCTTGCAGATGACACCGGCCTGCATGGAATGTCCTTCATTGAAGACACTGCAAGACTCCAAGCAGACATCAACCAAATCTTTAAATGGGTTGTAGAAAAAAATATGAAGTTCAATGAGAAATTTCAATTAATTTCCCATATGGAAAACGGGAGGAAATTATAATTTCATCGGAGTATACAACAAATTCCAACCACACAAAGGGGCGAAAAAAATAATGTCAAAGACCTGGGAGTGATATGTCAGAGGATCTCACCCAAGGACCATAACACTGTAGCACCGCATCTGCTAGAAAAAAGACAGGATGGTTAATGAGAACCTTTAAAACCAGGGGTGCCAATCCCATGACACCTTTTTAGGTCACTTGTTCTATCTAGGGTGGAATATTGTTTCACACTAACCGCACCTTTTAAGGCAGGTGAAATTGTTTACCTAGAAAATGTGCAGAGAACCCCCAAGGGACGCATAACTGCGATAAACCACCTCAATTACTGGGAACGCTTAAATTCCTAAAACCCGTACTTTTTTTGAACGCAGGCAGGGAGAGATACATTATTATATACACTTGGAAAATCCCAGAGGGGTTAGTAAAAAACTTTTCACACAGTCACTCCCACGAAAGCAAAAAAACCCCGGCAGACGATGCAACATCCCCCAATGAAAAGCAGGGGGGCCCCTAGCATAAGAGACAAACAATAAGTGTCAGGGGCCCAAGACTGTTCAACTGCCTTCCAGTGTACATAAGGGGGTTACCAATAGACCCCCGGCTGTCTTCAACAGGCACTGGACAGGCACATAAAGTTGGTACATGAACAACTGGGCTGTGGTTTTTTACGTTGGGCTGTGTGGCCAGCAGTAACAGCCTGGATGATCAGGCTCTGGGTCCACCATGAGGCCTGGTCACAGACCTGGCCGGGGGGCGTTTACCCTGAACCCTCTCCAGGTAAACTGCAGGTGTTAGAAATTATGTTTTTCATAAGACACTTAATATACAGTAAAACATTATGGTTGGGACCAGCAGTGTAATTATCTTATGGCTAGTAATGTCAGAAATAGGTGGGAAAAAAACACCATGAGGCTGACTGAATGGAATTTGTTTTTTAAACATAAGGGAGTAATATAAAACCGTTATTTTAAATAAAAACATTTGTATGGTTAATTAAAAACTTGCAAAATTTTGGTTCTCTGATTGTTTTCTGCAGTTTTGACTGTGATTGTTAATACAGTGTTTAGCTTATGAATTGCCTGCAATAATGGCCTGGTTTTTAGTAAAAACAGTGGACCCCCGGGGTTCCTGCTCCAAACTCACCCTTTTTTGTAAGTGTATTTTTTTAAAAGCTTTTTAAGTGTATTTTTGGGGGGGCTAAAAAGGGCTAGCTCTTTTACATTTTTCCCTTTTGGGGAAAAAATTTTTGGTAATGACACTTGGGAAAAGCATTCTGGGAAAGAAAAAAAAACGATAACCGGGGTCCACTGTACTTTTAAAAATTTAGTCAGGGGGCAGCTTATCTCACTTGTGTTTTTTTACTTCATTTCTGGTTTCAATTTACTACTCATTTCATTTTGATATTGAAATGCATTTTTTCATTTTTCTTGTGACAAGTTTTCCATTTAACAAAAAAAACCCAAATTGTAGGGGTAAAAACAGTAAAACAAGACAGTTTCTCTTTTCCCGACCATTACCAAAGTGGGGAAAAAGGAGAAAAATTTGGGGAAATTGTGAAGGTCAGGTCTGGGGAAGGAGGGGTCTGAGGGGGTGACAGCTGGGGGGGACTTTTTCAGCTGTCGTAAACTGAGCTCCTCTGCAAAGACAGTGATTATGTATGAGTGTGGTGAAAGTGTTGAATGATGATGAAAGTATTTTCTTTTTGGGGATTTTCTTTTTTTTGGGTCACCCTGCCTGGGGGGAGACGGCCGACTTGTTGAAAAAAAGTCTGGTGAAAAGAGACTGGGAGAAACCAAAGTCACATCAGGGGAAGAGGGGTTAAGAGCCAGAAAAGGTCAGGGGGATGAAAAGGGGGGTGAAAATAGGTTAAGAGCTGGCCAAGGTTTGATAGTTCAGTGTTTTCTGATAGAGATTGTATTGGGAATGGTAAGCATGTACATAAATAAAAACCCGGGTTAAGATGATTAATGTTAGGATTGTTGGGGGATTCAAGATGGGTGGATTTGTGAAGCAAAGGGGTACATTATTTTGATTTTGGGAGAGGATTGTTTTGGGGTGACATTCGCAAAGTTCCCGAACTTCAGAATGCACGTCTTGGGCCTGACCTTGTTTTTTATTTTCACTTTTTTTAGCTCCCGCCTCTTCTGTCTATCTCCTGATCTATTAATTGACCTTTTACTGTCTTACCCTCCCCTGACCTTACTTGGGCTTTTTACTTGAATCTTCAGTTTTTGGGGTTGGGGTGTTAATTTTTTGGGCCCTCTCTGTATTGTGATTTGTCTTTCCACCACAGTGGCCTTAACTTGGGAAAGATGGAAACAGCTTGGTGGGTTGCAACTAAAAAGTTTTTTTTTTTTTTTTTTTTCTTGATTTAGCACATCTGATTCAATATTTATTTCCCAGAAAATGTAATGTCTTTCTTAAATTAAGACTGAAAAATAATTTGTTTAAAATAACTCCCGCTTCCCACTAGAAAAAACTAACTATAGGTGAAATTTTAAATTTTGAAATTTCACAAGGTTCATGTCATTGTACAGAAAATAAAAATTTTTTTTACGATATATGGGTGCACAAAGGAGTATAATAGTAGAGTACATGCCAAAAAACCCCTTTTTATGCAGAGCGTATAAAGACCCGGGTTGGGACTGAAGAACCTTTTTTAAAATTCACAAAAAAATAAGAAAAAACCGAATTTAATGGAAAAGGGCTGAAAAAAACCCGGTTTAAGAATGGGCAGGGAAAATTCATTTAATGTTAAAAATCAAAGGGGAAAACTGGGAAAAAGAAGTCCAAAAAATTTTATAATTACATATGCAGTACAGTAACAGCACAAATAAATCGAAGGGGGGTTCCTTTTTTGGGAAACCCGTACAAACCCATTTGAAATGCACGCTTTATACATGTAACCCATGTTGGAGAAAAGGGCAATGGTGTGGATCCCCCTGATTCCAAAAAGAAGCTAGAAAGTATAAAGAAATACATAAGACTGCTCACCAAGTTGGGGGAAACAAGCTACAAAGAATGAAAAGCTAGGTTGGGAATATAGGTGAATATAGGAAAGAGTAAGGGGATGAGGATAAAAAATAGGTAAGGAAGATTGGGTACAGATTGGAGGGGAGAGATGGAGAAGGTAATGATACAGATATCTGGGAGTGGAAGTGTCAGCAGATGGTCTTAAAAGATGAGGTGAATCATAGAATTGACTGGGGAAAATGGGAGAGTGATGCACTGAAGAGTCTGTGGAGACAAAGAACATTATCCAGAAAGAAAAGGGGGAATGGAAAGTATAGTGGTACCAAGGATCTTATATGGGTATGAAGCATGGGTGGTGAATTTGAAACAAAAAGGCTGAAGGCAGTGGAGATGTTAGCTGGGGGGCAATGTGAGGTGTGAATATAATGCAGAGAATCTGTAGTTTGAGTTTAGTGCCCCAGGATTACTAAACTATTACCCAAAGGGCTGAGGGGGGGTTGAGATGGTTCGGACATGTAGAGAGGACAGAACAAAATAGAAGGGTTTTTTAGGACTTGACATGCTTTTGGGAGTGTGAGAAAGGAAATTTTATAAAGGGGATTCGGGGAAACCCGGCGGGCCCGAACTTAGTCCGGGAGATGGGAAAGAAAGTGCCTGCACTCTAAAGGGGTGTTAATGGTTTTATAATGTGGTGTAAGCATGCCTCTGGCAAGACAGTGATAAATGAATGATTATGAAAGCTTTTCCTTTTGGGCCACCCTGCCTTTGTGGGGAAACAGCCGGTGTTAATAAATAAAAAAAAAAATTAATAAATAAATAAGGTTTGTCATTAGAGGAACTAGAGGAAAAAGCATGATTAGCACATACGAAAGAATTCATGTTAAAGACTTGAGTAAACAGTGATAAATCTTTACCAGGATGTAACAAAAATGATAGGGCAAGGTTGGAAATTACTCCTTTTATGTGCTACAAGGATATCTGAAAAATATTTCAAATACAGTGGGCCCTTAAATCGTAAGCTCCATCGAAAATTTTTCCATTCGTAACGTTTTGGGCAAAAATTTTTCCCCGCCAACCCCGGCTCCGGAATGCGTTTTGCGGGCCCCCCAGCGTCAACACGTACACAAAGGCTACTTGTGCCATTGTGTCGGGGCGGGGACATACCCCACGCATTCATCGATAAATTTTGTAATACAGTAGACGTCATTTGCAATAGTTACGTTCCTGAAAAAGTCGTGTTAGATAATTTCGTGTTAAATAATTAACATAACATGGGGAAAAAAAGGGGTTTCGTTTCCCGGGAGTCCCCAAAAAACCAAACAATTTTTTTTTACCAACAGATCTTACAAAAATAAAAGTGAATATGTAATTGTAGTTCATTATCGTGATGTATTATGTTGTTTTTTTCTCTTAAGACACAAATGTAACAGAAATAATAGTATTTACCTTAAATTTTGGGGGCTGGTGTTTTGGGGTGATTGTGAAGAGAGTGGAGTTTGCTGTGGCCCTCTGGGCTAGGTGGGTGGTAGAGGTTCTGGGACTGAAATGAGGTTGTACTGGTTTTTCTTTGTCATTCAGTAAGTCAGTCAAGTATTGTCAGTCAGTCACACAAACTTATGTTCACCCCTTTTTTGTGTACAAAGAACACTTCATTACAGCCACGGGTTAGGTCTTGTCTTTTCTT
>WNWK01054063.1:0-10000 GCA_009830355.1 Cherax destructor | reverse complement strand
GCTACCGCCATCTCATAAATGCCACAAAAACATCTTACCCTTATCCAAATATGTTACTATAGTTTCAGTAAACACTTGGTCTACATTTCTTCCTACCTTCCTAAAGCCCTGGTTCATCTAGTGTGGGGGCACCAGCCAGTCTCAGAGAGAGAGGCCAGAGGAATGCCAACCACACCGGTCCTCCCCACACCCCACCCCATATGAGGTCGGGTGGAGTCATACGTAAAGCTACATTACATTAGTGGATCATTACATTCCTTCATTTGCAACCTTCTAACTAATGAAATAGAAGGAAAATTGTCATTTTGTCAACTGTTGTCGCAGAACATTCCAGAATATTCAGGAAGTACTCAGTGTCAGTTTTTATGCCGGTTAATTCTCCTATTCAGGCTTTCTACAATCTAGGGCTATTCTTTTTTAAAACATTTATCATTATTATCAACATCTTCCTATAATATCATTATTATTATCATTAATATTACCAACAACCTATTCAGTAAACCACTAAACTAGTTGCAACCACATTGTTGCAACCACCTTGTGTACTTGCACCTTGAACCACTGTACCAGACGGGTTAGGACCCCAGTAGGTCACTTGCCGTCGGTATAACCCACTCAGCTGCTGCTGCTGCATACAGGTACCGTAATGCTACAAGTGGTGAGTTGCAATACAGACTGCAACCTGAGCGATATAACATCAGTAGTAAGGAAGCAGGTATGGGGGGTTTATTTAGGTATTGTTGCACATGTGCGATCATCCTAGGACAGCCCAAAAGAAATGCACAGTGACCCGTTGAGGTCCTAACACCTTAAAACTGAAAGAAAGTTATTTTCAAAAAAAAAAAAAAAAAAAGATGAGCGCTTACCTCGGAAGTAGTTATTCATTTATTTTCGCCCGCCTGTCATTAATAATAACAGGAATGCAATGAATTTCACACACAACATAAAAAAGATTCTTTACAAACTGGTGAATTTTTTTTATCACAATTTTTTTGTGTGGAGGAAAAGAGGCAGATATTTTGCTAAATTTCAAAACCATACTAACTTTATTTTTTTTAAGAATGAAGATAGCACAAATTACAGTAATTAGTATCGTGAGACATTCGGTTTAGCAATGTTTTATCAGTTGATAGTGCCAAAACAGCTTCTCCCAGTGCCAGTACCCGGCTAGGGCTTGCCATATATGATTTTTGGTAAATATTTTTCTCAGTTGTTTGTTGGTGTATCTAAAAGCAACTCAAAGTTTCAGAAACACTGACTTGTAGAAAACACCCAGATTTCTAGAAATACACTCAGAACTGTATCAACACACAACACACTCCACTTTTACTGAATGCATGCATTCGGTCGTATGAAAAATACTTCAATTGTAGACACACACTGAGACTTGTAGAAACTCATCAGACCTGTAGAAACATACTCAGACTTGTAGAGATATACATAAAGACATACATTCAGATTTAAAAACATACATTCAGACTTACTGAGATACAGTCATACTCGTAGAAATACTCAGACATTACATTTAGATTTGTAGAAATATACTCAGACATTTAGAAACAGTACCACATTTGTTGACACATACAGGCTTGTAGAAACGCACTCTGTCTTGTAGAAATGCACTCAGACTTGCAGAACACACTTAGGCTTGTAGAAACACACTTAGACTTGTAGAAATACAAAGTCTTGTTGAAACACGCTGAGACTTCAGGAACCACAACGTGGAAACAAAGTCAAGATTATGTATAATGACGTGAAGCCAAAAGTTAGCCCAGCAAGTTACAACAAAACTTGTGTTTCAAACCTGGCACGCCCAGTGACGAGTGACGTGTGAGAGTTAGTGTGTGTGTGTCTGTGTGTGTGTGTGTGTGTGTGTGTACTCACCTAGTTGTGGTTGTAGGGGTCGAGACTCAGCTCCTGGCCCCGCCTCTTCACTGATCGCTACTAGGTTCTCTCTCTCCCTGCTCCATGAGCTTTAGCATACCTCGTTCCTGCCTCCACTACCTCACTTGCCAGACTATTCCACTTCCTGACAACTCTGTGACTGAAGAAATAATTCTTAACATCCCTTTGACTCATCTGTGTCCTCAACTTCCAGCCATTCTGACCCTTGTTTCTGTATCCATCTCTGGAATCATTCCCTTGTTCTGTGTCCATCTCTGCATCTTTTGTATTTATTCCTCATAGTATTTTGTATGTCGTTATGTCTCTCCTAACCCCCCTTATCTCTGGAACTAGCCTTGTTGCAAACCTTTGCACTTTCTCTAATTTCTTGACGTACTTGACCAGGTGTAGGTTCCAAATTGGTGCTGCATACTTCGTATGGACCTGACATACACGGTGTACAGTGTATTGAACGATTCCTTACTGAGGTATCGGAACGCTATTCTCAGGTTTGCCAGGCGCCCATATGCTGCAGCAGTTATCTGGTTGATGTGTGCTTCCGGAGACGTGCTCGGTATTATAATCATACCAAGATCGTTCTTTCTCTTTGAGTGAGGTTTGCAGTCTTCGGTCACCTATCCTATACTCTGTCTGCGATTTCTTTGCCCTTCTCCGATCTTCATGACTTTGCTGGACCATGTGTCCTGCCTGTCCAGGTCTGTTTGTAGTTCTGCCTGATCCTCATCTAATTTAATTCTCCTCATTAACTTCACATCATGTGCAAAAAGGGACACTTCTGAGTCTATCCCCTCCGTCATGTCATTCACATATACCAAAAACAGCACTGGCCCTAGGACTGACCCCTGTGGAACCCCGCTCGTCACAGGCGCCCATTGTGATACCTCCTCACGTACCATGACTCGTTGTTGCCTCCCTGTCAGGTATTCTCTTATCTATTGCAGTGCCCTCCCTGTTATATGCGCCTGATCCTCTAGCTTCTTTACTAATCTCTTGTGAGGAACTGTATCAAAGGCCTTCTTGCAGTCCAATAAAATGTGTGTGTATTTATGTATATGTATGTGTTTGTGTGTGTGTGTGCATGTGTGTGTGTGTGTGTATGTGTGTGTGTGTGTGTGTGTGTGTGTGTGTGTGTGTGTGTGTACTCACCTAATTGTGGTTGCAGGGGTCGAGACTCAGCTCCTGGCCCCGCCTCTTCGCTGTCCGCTACTGGGTCTCTGCTCTCCCTGCTCCATGAGCTTTATCATACCTCGTCTTAAAACTATGTATAGTTTCTGCCTCTACTATATCTTTCTCTAGACTATTCCACTTCCTGACTACTCTGTGGCTGAAGAAATGCATCCTAACATCCCTTTGACTCATCTGAGTCTTCAGCTTCCAGTTGTGTCCCCTTGTTTCTGTGTTCCCTCTCTGGAACATCCTGTCCCTGTCTACCTAGTCGATTCCCCGCAGTATTTTGTATGTCGTTATCATGTCTCCTCTGACCCTTCTTTCCTCCAGTGTTGTTAGTCCTATTTCCTCAACCTTTCTTCATAGGACAGACCCTGAGTTGTGGAACTAGCCTTGTCGCAAACCTTTGCACTTTCTCTAGTTTCTTTACGTGCTTGACCAGGTGTGGGTTCCAGACTGGTGCTGCATATTCTAGTATGGGCCTGACGTACACGGTGTACAGTGTCTTGAACGATTCCTTGTTTAGGTAACGGAACGCTAATCTTAGGTTTGCCAGTCGCCCATATGCTTCCGCAGTTATCTGGTTGATGTGTACCTCCGGAGACGTACTTGGCGTTATACTCACCCCAAGGTCTTTCTCCTTTGCCGAGGTTTGTAGCCCTTGTCCACCTAGCCTGTACTCTGTCAGCGGTCTTCTTTGTCCTTCTCCGATCTTCATGACTTTGCATTTGGTGGGATTGAATTCGAGAAGCCAGTTGCTAGACCAGATGTCAAGCTTGTCCAGGTCTGTTTGAAGTCCTGCTTAGTCCTCTTCCGATGTGATTCTCCTCATTAATTTCACATCATCTGCGAACAGAGACACTTCTGAGTCTATCCCATCCGTCATGTCGTTTACATATACCAAGAATAACACTGGTCCTAGGACTGACCCCTGCGGTACGCCGCTCGTCACAGGCGCCCACTGTGATACCTCATCACGCACCATGACCCGTTGTTGCCTCCCTGTGAGGTATTCCCTGATCCATTCCAGTGCCCTTCCTGTTATACATGCTTGTTCTTCCAACTTCATTATTAATCTCATGTGAGGAACTGTGTCGAAGGCCTTCCTGCAGTCCAGGAAAATGCAATCAACCCACCCTTCTCTCTTGCCTTACCTCTGTTACTTTATCATAGAACTCTAGGAGGTTTGTTACACAGGATTTGCCTTCCCGGAATCCATGCTGTCTGGTGTTTATTATCCTGTTCAGCTCGAGGTGCTCCACTATTCTTTTCCTGATGATTTTCTCCAGGACTTTGCACACTATACATGTAAGTGACACCGGTCTATAGTTTAGTGCCTCTTTTCTGTCTCCTTTTTTAAAGATGGGGACTACATTGGCCTTCTTCCATACCTCAGGTATCTGCCCATTTTCAAGGGATGTGTTGAATATTATGGTAAGTGGCACACTCAGTACCTCAGCTCCTTTCCGAAGAACCCACGGGGAGATATTGTCCAGACCCATCACCTTTGAGGTATCAAGGTCACTGAGTAACTGCTTCACCTCCTCCTCAGTTGTGTGTATGCCCTCTAGCACTTGATACATCCCTTGTTGGTGACGCACCCCATCCTGTCTACCCAGCTGCCTTCCTTCCTCCACTGTGAATACTTCCTTAAACCTCATGTTGAGCTCCTCACATACCTCTTGATCATTGCTTGTGAGTTCCCCATCTTCTCTCCTCAGCCTTATCACCTGGTCTTTAACTGTTGTTTTCCTTCTGATGTGACTGTACATGAGCTTCGGGTCGGACTTAACTTTCGATGCTATGTCGTTTTCGTACTGTTTCTGGGCCTCCCTCCATACCTGTGCATACTCGTTTCTAGCTCTTCTACTACTCTCTTTGTTTACTTGGGTTCTTTGTCTTCTGTACCTTTTCCATTCTCTGACACTCTGAGTCTTTGCCTCCCTGCACCTTTGGGTAAACCAGGGGCTCTTTCAGGCCTTCCCGTTTAATCTTTTTCCTCTGGGTATAAACCGTTTCTCTGCCTCCTTGCACTTTGACCCTACGTATTCCATCATTTCATTTATTGTCTGTCCATCCATTTCCCTTTCCCACTGAACCTCCTGCAGGAAATTCCTCATGCCTGTGTAGTTTCCTCTTTTAAAATCTGGTTTGTCTCTTTCGGTACCGTTTTCCCTCTCCACCTGTAGCTCTACAATTTACTCAAAGCTCAGGACCATATGGTCACTGGCTCCCAGGGGGCTCTCGTGTGTTATGTCTTCAATATCTGAGCTGTTCAGGGTGAATACAAGGTCCAGTCTTGCTGGTTCATCTTCCTCTCACTCTGGTCGTGTCCCTGACATGTTGGTGCATCAGGCTTTCCAGTACCGCATCCATCATCTTGGCTCTCCAAGTTTCTGGACCCCACGTGGTTCTTGGTTCTCCCAGTCGATCTCCCTGAGGTTGAAATCGCCCATGACCAGTAGCTTCGCTCTGCTCATGTGCGCTTTTCTTGCCACCTCCGCCAGAGTGTCCACCATCGCTCTGTTGTTCTCATCATATTCCTCACCTGGCCTCCTGCAGTTCTGTGGTGGGTTATACATCATTGCAATGATTATCTTGTGTTCCCCAGACTGGATGGTACCTACTATGTAGTCCTTTTCTCTACACACCTCCATTCCTTCCATTTCCTCAAATTTCCATGGGTTCCTTACAAGCAGTGCGACCCCTCCTCCTCCCCGGCTCCTTCTATCTTTCCTCAGGATCTGATATCCCTGTGGGAAGATTGCATCTGATACCGTCTCCTTTAGTTTGGTGTCTGTGACAGCTATGATGTCTGGGGACACTTCACCTATTCTTTCATTCCACTCTTCATACTTGTTCGTAATTCCATCTGCGTTTGTGTACCAAACCTTCAACCTTGTTTCCAATACTGTGTCCCTGGGGAGATCTTGGTGGTTTGAGGGGGGTGTGGGTGGGGTGCCCATTGGGGGTTGCAGCATGGGTGGGGGGGGATTGTATGGTTGGGGTATAGGTTGGTGGGGTGGAGTTTGTGGTGGGGGTGGGGGGTAGCTGTGATGGTGGGTTTTGGGTTGCTGGGGTGGGGGCAGTGGGACTGATGAGTGTGTGTGGTGTTAAAGGGTATGGTTGGCGTGGGGGTTTTGTGATTTTAGGCCCACCGTGGGTACTTCCAGTGTGTGTGTTTGTCCTGTTTGGGCTTGGTGTCCTCCGTATCTTGCTGTCTTCTCTCTCTCCTCTCTTCGCCTTCTTATCTGCTCCTTTCGAGCCTCTCTTTCTTCCTGCGTTCTGTCCCGATCTAGGTATACATTCCGGTACCCCTGATTCGTCCTCAGCCGTGCTTTCTCTTGCAGGATCATGGTGCGGGTTGTTTCTGCTTGTGTGTGTGTGTATGTGTGTGTGAGAGAGTGTCTGTGTTTGTTTTCCATGACTGTCGTAATACATTTAGTTTACATGGAGAGGGTTCCGGGGGTCGGTCTGAGACCAGGCCTTGTGGTGGATCAGTCTCATCAACATCAACTCAGTAAAAGCACGCAAACTGATGTACGAACCCCAGGCCGGTTGGTCAGGTACTGACTTTAGGTGCCTGTCCAGTGCCTTCTTGAAGACAGCTAGGGTCTATTGGTAATCCCCCCTTATGTATAATGGGGGGCAGTTGAACAGTCTTGGGCCCCTGACACTTGTTGTGTTGTCTCTCAGTGTACTCGTGGCGCCCCTGCTTTTAATTCGGGGAATGTTGCATCTGCTGCCGAGTCTTTTGCTTTCATGTGCTTTTCGTGTGCAGGTTTGGTACTAATCCCTATAGGATTTTCCAAGGGTATATTATCATGTATCTCTCTCGCCTGCGTTCCAGGGAATACAGATCAAGGGCCTTCAAGCATTCCCAGTAATTTAGGTGCCTAATCGTACTTATGTGTGCCGTAAAAGGTCTTTGTACACTCTCCAGGTCAGCAATTTCGCCTGCCTTGAAGGGGACAGTTAGTGTACAGCAGTATTCCAGCCTAGAGAGAACAAGCGATTTGAAGAGAATCATCATAGTCTTAGCATCCCGAGTTTTGAAGTTTCTCATTATCCATCCTCTCATTTTCCTAGCAGATGCGGTATATACATTGTTGTTGCCTTTGAAGGCGAAATCCTCTGACTTTGTCACTCCTAGGTCCTTCACATTATTTTTTCACTCTATTTTATGGTTAGAATTTGTTGTATACCCTGACACGGTTTTAATTTCCTCAAGTTTTCCATATCTGAGTAGTTGAAATTTCTCTTCATTGAACTTCATATTGTTTTGAGTGGCCCATTTGAAGATTTGGTTTATGTCCGCTTGGAGTCTTGCGGTGTCTTCGATGGAGGTCAATGACATGGTAATCTGGGTGTCATCCGCAAAGGAAAACACGGAGCTATGGCTTACATCTCTGTGTCAGATATGAGGATGAGGAATAGGATGGGAACAAGTATTTGTGTTCTATTTGTCAGGAAATTATAGATCCATCTAACAACTTTTCCTGATATTCATTTATCACGCATTTTATGTGCTATTAGACCATGGTCATACTTGTGTATACAAGTATGCTACATCTGTATTTTGTTCATCCTCTACCGGATCCAGGACCTTGTCATAGTAATCCAGTAACTGGGACAGGCAGGAGCGACCTGATCTAAACCCGTGTTGCCCTGGGTTGTGTAACTGATGGGTATCTAGGTGGTTGGGTATCTTGCTTCTTAGAACCCTCTCAAAGATTATGGTAGGGGATGTTAGTGCTATCGGTCTGTAGTTCTCTGCAATTGCTTTACTGCCACCTTTGTAGAGTGGGGTTATGTCTGTTATTTTTAGTGTGTGGGATGACCCCTGTGTCCATGTTCCCTCTCCATAGACATATTACCGAATTATATGCTAATTAGTAATTTCCTTCCAATTATTTTATCTGTTTTATTTCACTGATTTTTCTAATACTTTACCAACACTTCTAGGAGAGAATTACCTATGGTGTAAACGGTAGCCCTGTTATTTTTTTTTAATATATGACAAGGTTACCCATCTATCTGAAAATTTTCCTCTTGTAGTAAAATCCTAAAAAAAAAATCCGAAGTGGACAGTATAAATCTTGTGTACTTTCTTGTGAAACACATTTTGATATCCTATTTAGTTCTATTGTTATTTTTCCTCTCAGTATTAAAAAGTAATTTCTTTACTTCTTTATTTCAGTTTCCTTGTTTCAGACATCTGAAATCTGTTTCATTCCTCATACGTTTTTTCCCCGACTTCCTAAATTTTGTCGAACTTCTTTTCTCTTTGTATGTCGAACTCAACGTTCTGTTTACCTTTTTACAAACTTTAATAAAAAAAAATGATTTTATCTTTGCTCTTTTGTACTATCCAAAGTTGATATTTTTCCTCCCTTCTTGCATGTGTATATATTAATTTCTATCCAGCTTGAATGTCTGGTAAGTTTCTTGGCTGGCCTGTTTCTTATTTTATTCAAAGGCATTTTTTCATTTCCATAAAATATTTTATTTACATTTCATTTATATTATAGATATCTTTACACAGACTTTTAGTTGATCCTAACATTAGTTTATCCCATTTAATAACTTTATAAGACGCTGGCTTAAGATTATATTATCTTTTCACTCTAGGCTTCCTGTTTAATGGTTTGTTTTTCACATCTTATTTACAAATATAACAGTATAAGTTACATTAATACACCATGATTCCTCTTTGAAAGAGAACTTATATACTTCGTTTAGTCAATTTCTTCCTGTGTTCTAGTAATTGTACAATGTCTTCATTTACTAGTGAAAGTTCGGCTATGTTTTTATTCATAAAAATGGTATTAAATTTAGTGGTCACTGATCATAAACAATTCCCGTAGCATATTTTTAAGTCCTTTATTTATGTTATCCATTTGTTCTCTTTCAAGTATTAATAAATGCTGGTTACATACATTAATTATTATGGTTTTTTTTTCATTTGCTTGTGTATTTAACATTAAAAGTTCAAAATTTTGTATGATTATTTCTTCGGTTGTATTGTTTTCTCTACATATATTGCTACTCTTCCTCCTCTTTCTTCCCTACTGTGTCTCTTCTCCCCACTGAGCATTTTCCTTAACAGCAGCCTCATTAAAACAATTTTCTAGTTTATTTTTAATCATACTAAGTCAGATTTCTTCTCATTTAAAGTATCTATGTGATGATACTTTAAAATTTATATTAACATATTTACAAAATTGCTTCTCTCACTTTTCCTCTCTGTTCTGTTTGTTTTCATTTATTTCTGTATCCTGCGTATCCACGGTGCCCCGTGGCCTGGTCGCTAAAGCTCTCGCTTCACGTGACGAGGGTCTGCGTTCGATTCCCAGCGCGGGTAGAAACATTGGACGTGTTTTTTTACACCAGTTGTCTATGTTCACCCATCAGTAAAATGGGTACCTGGGAGTTAGTCGACTGGTGTGGGTCGCATCCTGGGACAAGGACCTAATTTGCCTGAA
This sequence comes from Cherax destructor, assembly GCA_009830355.1. Classification (NCBI taxonomy): domain Eukaryota; kingdom Metazoa; phylum Arthropoda; class Malacostraca; order Decapoda; family Parastacidae; genus Cherax; species Cherax destructor. The sequence goes on along the minus strand of WNWK01054063.1, from coordinate 443 downwards.
ATGCTCAGCATAAACAAGGGACTTTCTATATAGTAGTATGTCATTGATGTCAGCTATGGTCTGTATACCTTGTACATGTACTTGTAGTAAATAAATATATTATTATTATTATTATTATTATTATTATTATTATTATTATTATTATTATTGGACTGGCTGGATCTGGCTCTGTCACTCAGTAAAAAATAACTTATTTTCCTCACTTGTCTTCGCATTTAAACTCATCGCAGTGTTTAAATAAGTCCATTATTTTCACCCTGACGTCCTTTCAAAGGTCTTGTCGAATTAGTATATTCTTACAGACTCGAAATATTTTAAGTACATAGCTCTCTTTGGCAATTGTATTTAATGCTTTATCTGCATGAATATAATTTCCAACACTCATATCCCACTATATGATTCTAAATTATTAAATTCCTAAGCATTTTGTCATCTCATTTATG
>WNWK01054062.1:0-11676 GCA_009830355.1 Cherax destructor | reverse complement strand
TTTATACAAAGGAACAATACACGCCTCTGCCAATCCCTAGGTACCTTACCCTCTTCCATACATTTATTAAATAATAGCACCAACCACTCCAAAATTATATCCCACCTGCTTTTAACATTTCTATCTTTATCCCATCAATCCCAGCTGCCTTACCCTTTCATTCTACCCACTGCCTCACGAACTTCCCTACACCCACAACTGGCTCTTCCATACTCCTACAAGATGTTATTCCTCCTTGCCCTACACACGAAATCACAGCTTCCCTGTCTTCATCAACATTTAACAAATCCTCAAAATATTCTCTCCATCTTCCCGATACTCTAACTCTCCATTTAATAACTCTCCTCTCCTATTTTTAACTGTCAAATCCATTTGTTCTCTAGGCTTCTCAACTTATTAATCTCATTCCAAAACTTTTTCTTATTTTCAACAAAATTTGCTGATAACATCTCACCCACTCTCTCATCTGCTCTCTTTTACATTGCTTCACCACTCTTTAACCTCTCTTTTCTCTCCATATACTCTTCCCTCCTTGCATCACTTCTACTTTGTAAAACCTCTCATATGCTAACTTTTCTCCCTTACTACTCTCTTTACATCATCATTCCACCAACCCGCTCCTCTTCCCTCCCGCACCCACTCGCCTGTAACCACAAACTTCTGCTGAACACTCTAACACTACATTTTAAATCTACCCATACATTTTCGACCCCATTGCCTACACTCTTACTAGCCCATCTATCCTCCAATAGTTGTTTATATCTTACCCTAACTGCCTCCTTTTAGTTTATAAACCTTCACCTCTTTTTACTTACTGATTCTATTTTCCTTGTATCCCATCTACCTTTTACTCCCACTGTAGCTATAACTAAAAAGTGATCTGATATATCTGTAGCCCTCTATAAACATGTACATCCTGAAGTCTACTCAACAGTCTTTTATCTACCAATACATAGTCCAACAAACTACTGTCATTACGCCTACATCATATCTTGTATACTTATTTATCCTCTTTTTTTAAAATATGTATTACCTATAACTAAACCCTTTCTATACAAAGTTCAATCAAAGGGCTCCCATTATCATTTACACCTGGCACCCCAAACTTACCTACTACACCTCTCTGCATGTTTCTCCCACTTTAGCATTTAGGTCCCCTACCACAATTACTCTCTCATTTGGTTCAAAAGTTCCTATACATTCGCTAACATCTCCCAAAATCTCTCTCTCTCCTCTACACTCCTCTCTTCTCCAGGTGCATACACGCTTATTATGACCCACTTTTCGCATCCGACCCTTATTTTAATCCACATAATCCTTGAATTTACACATTTATATTCCCTCTTTTCCTTCCATAACTGATCCTTCAACATTATTGCTACCCCTTCCTTAGCTCTAACTCTCTCAGATACTCCTGACTTAATCCCATTTATTTCTCCCCACTGAAACTCGCCTACCCCCTTCAGCTTTGTTTCGCTTAGGGCCAGGACATCCAACTTCTTTTCATTCATAACATCGGCAATCATCTCTTTCTTATCATCCGCACTACATCCACGCACATTCAGACGACCCAATTTTATAAAGTTTTTCTTCTTCTCGTTTTTAGTAGATTTGTACAGGAGAAGGGGTTACTAGCCCATTGCTCCCGGCATCTTAGTCGCCTCATACGACACGCATGGCTTACGGAGGAAAGATTCTTTTCCACTTCATCTGCAAATGATGATATGAAGCTTTAGTCAGTGTTTTTATGTATCTCTGCTAAGAGGATGAGGAAGTCAAGGAACAAGGACTATGCCTAGGGGTAATGAGCTTTTTATTTTGCTAAGGCTAGATTTTGCTTTATTTACCCATCTCTTAGTGTTCTATTAGTTAGAAAATTTAATATCCATTTACCTACATTTCCCAATATACTTACCTCCTTTTATTTGCTACCACTATATAACTACATTTGTCAAATTCCTTCACGAAATCTGTGTAGACCACATCTGCATTTTTATTTTCTTTCAACATCTCCATAATTTTGTTATAATGGTTTAGTAATTGCAAGAAGCATGATCTTGCTCCAAATTCAATTTTGTTCAGGTTATGCAGGTCACACTGTATCACAAACTTTGAAACTTGGCATTTCATCACTCTTTCAAAGACTTTTATGATGTGCGATGTTAGTGCTCCTGGTCTATAATTTTTGCCAACACTCTACCGCTTCTCTTGTGCATAAAAATTACGTGTATGTTAAGGCCTCTGGGATTTCACCTAGATGTAAGCTTTTTCCAAAGAACACTGAGTGCTGATGATAGTGAATAAAGACATATTTCCCTGCTTGTGCTAGTATTCTGCACTTCTTCATAAATAAATAAAGCTGATCATTGCAGAAGAGACAACCATCAAAACTATATCAATTTCTGGTTTTAACCAGCACACACAACCCATATTCAAAATTATGTATAAAGTAAAAGGAAAATGTAAGAAAAAGAAGAACAATAAATCTTAATTATTAAAACAAAAACACTAAGTCAACACAATCATTACAAAGGTTAAGTGAAGAAACTAACCAAAATTATCATTACCAAAGTAATTTGGTAATGATAATGCTGTCATGGGCAACCACCAGTCTATTACTGTATTTTGCTAATAATTTTTTTATTCAATTTTACCATGTCTGAAGAACATTATTAGGGTATACTGTTCACTTTCACTATCATTAAATATATTTATAAGTTAAACAGTCAATACTGTCTTTATAGTTAAAAAAATTATTTTCATCTTTTTTTCTGACTTGTTTTTCATAAGGCTTGCAGCCACTTATTTTTGTTTTAGATTATCTGACAAATTTAAGTTTACTCTTCATTTCATCTTGACCTCCTGTGTCAGTACTGAAAAATTCAGTATATCCTAGAAGCTTATCCAACTCTGGAAACTATTACAATAAATCACAAATTCCATTTACAGCACCTCTATGATGTCAGCGAAGAGAACATCCCGGTTTTTTTCACAGAAATTTTCAATGTGGTACGAGACATTGCCAGCATAATGCTTGATGATAAAGCCGTTGTTGAATTTCTGATAATGAGGGTTCAATCCAACCTGCAAAAAATTTTTTAAATATTAATGGCAAAAACAAATGCTTGAAGAGATGCAAAATACCATTGAATCTTGATCATTTGGAATTCTTCTCTTCTTCTTTCAACAAACTGGCCATATCCCACCAAGGCAGGGTAACCCAAAAAAACAAAACAAAAGTTTCTCTTTTTAAGTTTAGTAATGTATACAGAAGGGGTTAGTAGACCCTTGCTCCCGGCATTTTAGTCGCCTCTTACAACATGCATGGCTTACGGAATAAGAATTCTGTTCCATTTCCCCATGGAGATAAGACAAATAAACAAGAACTAGTATGAAAATAGAAGAAAACCCAGAAGGGTGTGTGTATATATGTTTGTACATGCATGTGTAGTGTGACCTAAGTGTAAGTACAGCTCGATCACTAGCGCACTCAGCTCACACACTGAGGTCCGAAGTTTGAATCTCCGGTATGGCTGGAAAACATTAGGGACGTGTTTCCATAAGATACCTGCTGTCCCTGTTCACCCATCAGACTAAAATGGGTACCTGGTTGTTAGCTGACCGGTGTGGATCACATCCGGGACAAAACTGACCTAATTTGCCAAAAATGCTCAACATAACAAGCGGCTTTCTATATAGTAGTACAGTGGACCCTCGCTATTCGAACACTCCAAAACTCACCCTTTTATGTAAGTTTATTATTGGAGGTCTGAAATGGACTACAGTGGACCCTCGAGTATCGTAAGGCTCATATATCGTAAAAATCGTGTTTCGTAAGCTTTTTTTCTATTTCGTGTATCGTAAACTCTCTCGTGTTTTGTAACGTATTAGACCTGTCTGCCTGCAACGAGCCTGCGCAGGACGCCCGCCAGTGAAGCGTTGTTTACCATTGAGAGAACATTACCCAGCGCGCTCTTTCAAACATTCACAATACATTTGGTGTCTTTTTTGGTGGTTTAGTGATTGTCACTGTGAAATAAGTCACCATGGGTCCAAAAAAGCTTCCTAGTGGCAACCCAGTGGTAGCATTCATGCAGGGAGTGTAGCATTCATGCAGGGAGTGTAGCATTCATGCAGGGAGTGTAGCATTTATGCAGGGAGTGTAGCATTTATGCAGGGAGTGTAGCAGACATGCAGGGAGTGTAGCATTTATGCAGGGAGTGTAGCATTCATGCAGGGAGTGTAGCATTCATGCAGGGAGTGTAGCATTCATGCAGGGAGTGTAGCATTCATGCAGGGAGTGTAGCATTCATGCAGGGAGTGTAGCATTCATGCAGGGAGTGTAGCAGGCATGCAGGGAGTGTAACAGGCATGCAGGGAGTGTAGCAGGCATGCAGGGAGTGTAGCAGGCATGCAGGGAGTGTAGTAGGCATGCAGGGAGTTTAGCATTCATTCAGGGAATGTAACAGGCATGCAGGGAGTGTAGCATTCATGCAGGGAGTGTAGCATTCATGCAGGGAGTGTAGCATTCATGCAGGAGTGTAGCATTCATGCAGGGAGTGTAGCAGGCATGCAGGGAGTGTAGCAGGCATGCAGGGAGTGTAGCAGGCATGCAGGGAGTGTAGCAGGCATGCAGGGAGTGTAGCATTCATGCAGGGAGTGTAGCATTCATGCAGGGAGTGTAGCAGGCATGCAGGGAGTGTAGCAGACATGCAGGGAGTGTAGCATTCATGCAGGGAGTGTAGCATTCATGCAGGGAGTGTAGCAGGCATGCAGGGAGTGTAGCATTCATGCAGGGAGTGTAGCAGGCATGCAGGGAGTGTAGCAGGCATGCAGGGAGTGTTGCAGGCATGCAGGGAGTGTAACAGGCATGCAGGGAGTGTAGCATTCATGCAGGGAGTGTAGCAGGCATGCAGAGAGTGTAGCATTCATGCAGGGAGTGTAGCAGGCATGCAAGGAGTGTAGCATTCATGCAGGGAGTGTAGCAGGCATGCAGGGAGTGTAGCATTCATGCAGGGAGTGTAGCATTCATGCAGGAGTGTAGCATTCATGCAGGGAGTGTAGCATTCATGCAGGAGTGTAGCATTCATGCAGGGAATGTAGCATTCATGCAGGAGTGTAGCATTCATGCAGGGAGTGTAGCATTCATGCAGGGAGTGTAGCATTCATGCAGGGAGTGTAGCATTCATGCAGGGAGTGTAGCATTCATGCAGGGAGTGTAGCAGACATGCAGGGAGTGTAGCAGGCATGCAGGGAGTGTAGCATTCATGCAGGGAGTGTAGCAGGCATGCAGGGAGTGTAGCATCCATGCAGGGAGTGTAGCAGGCATGCAGGGAGTGTAGCATTCATGCAGGGAGTGTAGCAGGCATGCAGGGAGTGTAGCATTCATGCAGGGAGTGTAGCATTCATGCAGGGAGTTTAGTAGGCATGCAGGGATTGTAGCAGGCATGTAGGGAATGTAGCAGGAAGGCAGGGAGTTGGGATTCCCCTTTGTAGAGGCTGAAGAATTCTTCCCCCAACAAGTGTTTAATTGTGATTAAACAGGCCTGTTTTGGAAGAAAATGCCCAACAGGACCTTCATTACTCATTACCTCATTACCCTATCTTCCAGATGCCTGCAACTCTCTTCAATAAAGGTAAGTAAATGTTATTTATTAATGTTTTTTTTATTATTTAGTATGTGAATATTTTTGGGTGGAACGGATTAATTGTATTTACATTATTTCTTATAGGAAAAAAAGGTTTCGAATTTCGTAAATTTTGTGTTAAGTAATAGCTCCTGGAACGGATTAATTACGATAGTCGAGGGACCACTGTAATCTAATTACATCATTCCTTATGGGAATAAATTCATTTGGTAACAGCACTTGAACAGCATTCTGGAATGAGGGTGAGTTTTGGAGTGTTCGAATAGCGAGGGTCCACTGTATGTCATTGATGTCAGCTTGGCCTGTATACCTTGTACATGTACTTGTAGAAATAAAGATATGTACAGTGGACCCTCGGTTTTCGTACAGCTCCCAACTCGAACAATTATGTAGGTGTATTTTTTGTGGGTCTGAAACGACTAATCTAATTTACATTCGTCCTTATGGGAACAAATTCGTTCGGTAATGGCACTCGAACAGCATTCTGGAAGAATTATCGACGAAAACCGAGGGCCCACTGTATATTATTATTATTATTGTTATTATTATTATTATTATTATTATTATTAGAAGTAGCAAGACGTTGCTGAAATCTTGCATGTTTATGAGACAGAAAAAAGACACCAGCAATCCTACCATCATGTAAAACAATTACAGGCTTTCATTTTACACTCACTTAGCAGGACAGTAGTACCTCCCTACCGTCCTGCCAAGTGAGTGTTAAACGAAAGCCTGTAATTGTTTTTCATGACGGTAGGAATGCTGGTGTCTTTTTTCTGTCTCATAAACATGCAAGATTTCAGGTATATCTTGCTACCTCTACTTACACTTAGGTCACACTACACATGCATGTACAAGCATATATATACACACCCCTTTGGGTTTTCTTCTATTTTATACTAGTTCTTGTTCTTGTTTATTTCCTTTTATCTCCATGGGGAATTGAAACAGAATTCTTCCTCCATAAGCCATGTGTGTCATAAGAGGCGACTAAAATGCCGGGAGCAAGGGGCTAGTAACCCCTTCTCCTGTATACAATACTAATTTTAAAAAGATAAACTTTCATGTTTTTCTTTTTAGGCCACCCTGCCTCAGTGAGATATGGCTGGTTTATTGAAAGAAGAAGAAACATACAAGGTTTCTGGTACATGCTACTTCTACTTACACTTAGGTCACACTACATATGCATTTTTTTAACATGCTGGCCATCTCCCACCAAGGCAGGGTGACCGAAAAAAGGAACACTTTCACCATTATTCATACATAATCACTGTCTTTGCAGAAGTGCCCAGATATGACAGTTTAGATGTCACTCCAAACAGCCAATATCCCAAACCCTTCCTTTAAAGTGCTGGCATTGTACTTTCCACCTCCAGGACTCAAGTCCAGCTAACCAGTTTCCCTGAATCCCTTCACAAAATATTACCCTGCTCACACTCCAACAGCTTGTCAAGTCCTAAAAACCATTCATCTCCATTCATTCCTATCTAACACACTCACACATGCCTGATGCATGTCCAGGTCCCTTGTACACAAAACCTCTTTTACCCCTTCCCTCCATCCTTTCCTAAGATGACCCCTATCCCTCCTCCCTTCCACTACAAATTTATAAACCTTCCTAGTCATTCTATTTTGCACCATCCTCTCTAAATGACCAAACCCCCTCAATAACCCCTTTTCAGCTCTTTTAAATTTCCACACTACAAATTCCCTTAGACACGACATCTCCACTGCCTCCAGCCTCCTCCTTGCTGCAGTATTTACAACCCATGCTTCACACCCATATAAGAGTGTTGGTACCACCATATTCTCAGATATTCCCTTCTTTGCCTCCATGGATAATATTTTTTGTCTCCACAGACACCTCAATGCACCACTCACCATCAATTCTATGGTTAACCTCGCCCTTCATAAACCCATCTGCTGACAAATATACTCCCAAATATCTGAACACATTCACTTCTTCCATACTCCCTCCCTCCAATGTGATATCCAATTTTTCTTTATCTAACTCGTTTGATATCCTCATCACCTTACTCTTATCTATATTCACTTTCAACTTTCTTTACACACCCTCCAAACTTGATCACTAACTTCTTTTTAGAATCTCCCAAAAGCACAGTATCATCAGCAAAAAGTAACTGTGACAAGTCCCATACTGTATTGGATTCCCCATAATTTAATCACATCCCTCTCCCCAACACCCTGGCATTTACTTCTTGTTATGGGGTATTATGGACTTGTTATGGGGGCTATGGAACCCAGCATGTATTGTAGTAATTAAGTAACATGAATACCTAATTATATTGAATTATTCAGAATTTGCTTAATGAGGTCTTAGGTCAGGCCACCCTAAAGACTTCTTTTACAACTCCCTCTCTAAATATGTTAAACAACCATGGTGACATTACACACTCCTGTCTAAGACCTACTTTTACTGGGAAGTAATCTCCCTCTCTCCTGCACACCCTAACCTGAACCTCACTATCCTCATAAAAACTCTTTACAGCATTCAGTAACTTACTACCTATTCCATACACTTGCAACATCTGCCACATTGCTCCCCTATCCACCCTATCATATTTTTTTTTATTAACACATCGGCCGATTCCAACCAAGGCAGGGTGGCCCGAAAAAGAAAAACTTTCATCATCATTCACTCCATCACTGTCTTGCCAGAAGGGGTGCTTTACACTACAGTTATAAAACTGCAACATTAACACCCCTCCTTCAGAGTGCAGACACTGTACTTCCCATCTCCAGGACTCAAGTCTGGCCTGCTGGTTTCCCTGAATCCCTTCATAAATGCTACTTTGCTCACACTCCAACAGCACGTCAAGTATTAAAAACCATTTGTCTCCATTCACTCCTATCAAATACGCTCACACATGCTTGCTGGAAGTCCAAGCCCCTCGCACACAAAACCTCCTTTACCCCCTCCCTCCAACCTTTCCTAGGCCGACCCCTACCCCGCCTTCCCTCCACTACAGATTTATACACTCTCGAAGTCATTCTGTCTCGTTCCATTCTCTCTACATGTCCGAACCACCTCAATAACCCCTCCTCAGCTCTCTGGATAATAGTTTTGGTAATCCCGCACCTCCTCCTAATTTCCAAACTCTGAATTCTCTGCATTATATTCAGTTAGAATGATAACAAATTCACACTCCAGACAACATACTCCACCAATATTAAAAAATCTAAACTTACTCACCATACAAGACATCCATACTTTCTAATGTGCCTATTACATACATAGAACACTCTATGCAAATATTAACCCACCACTCAAACTTCTCCTTACCAATTTTAACAGGACACATGATCATAACACTAGACACAGAGCACTCTTCGATGTTCCCCGTGTCCATCTAACACTATGTAAAAACTCAATGCATATAAAAGGCACGAAAATTTGGAATTCATTACCTGTCATTGCCAAAGAAACCCTGCCTGTACCCCATTTCAAAACGATGCTAAAAAACCACCTTCTCACCCAAACCTAAATGCACAATATCAAACATTCCCAACAAAGTAAAATAATCACTTATATGTAAAAACCTGATTAATCACTTAAATGTAAAAACCTGTTATGAATAATACATACTAAGCTAACTGTTCCTATAACATTTACATTATAATGACCACATAAACTGTAATTGCAATGCAGCTAATTGTTTTAAATTGTTATCTCACTCAATTAATTGCATTGTTACTATTAATAAATTATTATGTTCAACTTATATTCAAATTATACAACTTAGATACACAATTATACTTATTTTATAAATTATCAACCATAATTTTTTACCATGTAGTCTACTATTACTTAATCTTAAGAATGCCCACAATGCACAGCATATTAGGGGCTTTTGGCATGTACACCTCATTTATACATATGTATCATTGTATCATGTCTACCTAACTATGTATCATTGTACCATGTCTAAATAAACTATTATTATTATTATTACACCACACATTGACCTCAGACATGACATCTCCACTGCCTCCAGCCTTCTCCTCGTTGCAACATTCATCACCCATGCTTCACACCCATATAAGAGTGTTGGTATAACTATACTCTCATACATTCCCCTCTTTACTTCCATGGACAAAGTTCTTTGTCTCCACAGACTCCGAAGTGCTCCACTCACCCTTTTTCCCTCATCAATTCTATGATTCACCTCATCCTTCATAGACCCATCTGTTGACATGTCCACTCCCAAATATCTGAATACATTCACCTCCTCCATACTCTCTCCCTCCAATCTGATATCCAATCTTTCGTCACCTAATCTTTTTGTTATCCTCATCACCTTACTCTTTCCTATATTCACCTTCAATTTTCTTCTTTTACACACCCTACCAAATTCATCCACCAACCTCTGCAACTTCTCTTCAGAATCTCCCAAAAGCACAGTGTCATCAGCAAAAGCAACTGTGACAACTCCCACTTTGTATTTGATTCTTATCTTTAACCCCACACCTCTTGCCAAGACCCTCGCATTCACTTCTCTTACAACCCCATCTATAAATATATTGAACAACCACGGTGACATCACACATCCTTGTCTAAGGCCCACTTTACTGGGAAATAGTCCCTCTCCCTCCTACACACTCTAACCTGAGCCTCACTATCCTCATAAAAACTCTTCACTGCTTTCAGTAACCTACCTCCTATTCCATACACCTGCAACATCTGCTACATTGCCCCCTATCCACCCTATCATACGCCTTTTTCCAAATCCATAAATGCCACAAAACCTTTTTACCCTTATCCAAATACTGTTCACATATATGTTTCACTGTAAACACTTGGTCTACACACTCCCTACCTTTCCTAAAGCCCTTGTTCATCTGCTATCCTGCTCTCTGTCTTACTCTTAATTCTTTCAATAATAACTCTACCATACACTTTACCAGGTACACTCAACAGACTTATTCCCTATAATTTTTGCACTCTCTTTTGTCCCCTTGCCTTTATACAAAGGAACAATACACCTCTCTGCCAATCCCTAGGTACCTTACTCTCTTCCATACATTTATTAAATAATAGCACCAACCACTCCAAAACTATATCCCCACCTGCTTTTAACATTTCTATCTTTATCCCATCAATCCCAGCTGCCTTAACCCTTTCATTCTACCCACTGCCTCACGAACTTCCCCCACACTCACAACTGGCTCTTCCACACTCCTACAAGATGTTATTCCTCCTTTCCCTATACACGAAATCACAGCTTCCCTGTCTTCATCAACATTTAACAACTCCTCAAAATATTCCTCCATCTTCCCGATACCTCTAACTCTCCATTTAATAACCTCCTCTCCTATTTTTAACTGTCAAATCCATTTGTTCCCTAGGCTTCCTCAACTTATTAATCTCACTCCAAAACTTTCTTATTTTCAACAAAATTTGTTGATAACATCTCACCCACTCTCTCATTTGCTCTCTTTTTACATTGCTTCACCACTCAGCAACCACTCAGGGAGGTACTACCATCCTGCCAGGTGACTGTGAAACAGAAACCTGAAACTGTTTTACATGATGGTAGGATTGCTGGTGTCTTTTTTCTGTCTCATAAACATGCAAGATTTCAGGTACGTCTTGCTACTTCTACTTACACTTAGGTCACACTACGCAAACATGTACACGTTTATTGTATACACACTCATCTGAGTTTTCTTTGATTTTATCTTAATAGTTCTTGTTCTTATTGCTTTTCCCTTTCATATCCATGGGGAAGTGGAATAAGAATCTTTCCTCCGTAAGCCATGCGTGTTGTAAAAGTCAACTAAAATGCCGGGAACAATGGGCTAGTAACCCCTTTTCCTGTATAGCTTACTAAAAAGAAGAAGAAAATCGTCAAAGTGGGATGTTTGAATGTGCGTGGATGTTGTGCAATGATAAGAAAGAGATGATTGTAGATGTTATGAATGAAAAGAAGCTGGATGTCCTGGCTTTAAGTGAGACAAAGCTGAAGGGGTAGGAGAGTTTCAGTGGGAGAAATAAATGGGATTAGAT
>WNWK01054061.1:0-11676 GCA_009830355.1 Cherax destructor | reverse complement strand
CTAAGAAACTTTGATAATTGCACATCAGTTACTGAAAGCAAGTGAGAAAAGTACTATGTTTGTCGGGAAACCTTTAATAAAACATTTCATCCTGCTGGAATTTATGGATATACAAAAATACGCATATACATAGTCCTATAAGACAATTGAGCATCCTAAGTTCAAGCCCAAGAAAAGTCAAAGAAAGAGTAACAAGTGAGATTTGCCTACAAGAATATGTAGCTTTGTGATTTTGTATACATGATATTATGAACTTCATAATAAATATTTCCAGCAAGCATAGTGTCATTCTCACTACCAGTTGACTTATACCATCATTTATCCACTAAAAATAGGCTCGGAAATTCCTTTCTGAACCTACAGAATGATGAATAATGTAAATACAAAGAATCTTAATAAGTCCAAATTTGCAAATCTGTTATTAATCTAGTTAAATATTTCTTTTTTGATACCGAACCACAAAAATCTATGAGATTTTAGCTAACTATTAAGCCCTGCCCTTTTTTTTTTTTTCCCAGGTGACTACAAAGTGGTGTGCTACTTCACCAACTGGGCATGGTACAGGCCTGGCATTGGCAAATATAGGCCAGAGAACATTAACCCTACTTTCTGCACCCATATTGTGTATGGGTTCGCTGTCCTCGATTATTCCAACCTGGTCATCAACCGCACGATACCTGGGCTGACTTCGATAACCGTGAGTTCACTTATGAAAGTGGTGGTTGTAATAGGTGGTGATGCAAGAGGATGAGGAGGAAGTCAAAACAGGAGAAAGGAAAGGAGGTAAAACAAGAGAAAGGGAGGGAATTAAAGCAGATGAAAGGGAGATAATCTAAGCAAAAGGGAGGTCAGAGCAGAATAAAATGTGAGTGAAAGCAAAAGAGAGGGATTGAAAACAGGAAAAAAAGGGATAGATTCAAAGTAAAAGGAAGAGGGTTAAAATAAGAATAGGAGAGTCAGGTCAAAAAAAAAGAAAAGAAGAACAATATAGTTGAACACCATAATTCTGGAGGGTTAAGTTCCTAGACTTTGTATAGTATCTAAGGTTGAAGTTGAGGATAATACAAAATTTTATATATCTAAATTATTGAAATTTCTCCTACTTTATATTTTACATATACAGTACAATAATCTTTCAGAAAACTCAGTTTTCTTGTCATATTTATTTTAATCTTTACATAAAGGATGACCGGGAAAAAGAGCAAATTTTGAATGAAATTTATGGTTTATTTTCAATTTAATGGTCATGTGCCAGCAAAATAAGACTGGGCATTGTAAAAAACTTATGAATAATTCAAGTATGTATACTGTAATCCACAAAATTACCTTCACTTAAAATCTTGTACAGTACAGTGTAATCATATTATGCAGATTATGAATTCTGGGGTTCAACTGTATGGGAAAACCCTTTTTTTTTTTCTACTGTAAATTTTTTTCCATGACTCTAATAATAATATTAATAAAAATATTGGAATTAAGATGTTTACTGCATGTTCTACCTTGATATTACTGTATTTATCTCCTGCTTGTCTAGTATTTATTCATGATTACTGCATATTTTACCTTAAGTGTAGTTCTTGTATTTGTTGCATTTCTCATGCTTGCCACATACAGTGGTACCTCGAGTTACGATATTTTTCGTTCGAGAATGCTGTTCAAGTGCCATTACAAACGAATTTATCCCCATAAGGAATAATGTAAAATAGACTAGTCCTTTTACACCCCAAAAATATACCTACAAAAGCATTTAAAAAAATAAACTTACATAAAAGGGCGATTTTGGGGACCATCGTAACTCGAGGTACCACTGTACAGTGGACCCTCGGTTAAACACCCGAAATCATACAATTATGTAAGTATAATATTAAGTGCTTGTGGAAGTGTATTTTGGGGTCTGAATAGACTAACCTACGTGACATTATTTCTTAAGGAAGTAAATTCGTTCGGTAATGGCAGCTGACAGCTTCTGGGAGGAAGTTTTTCGTTAACCGGGTCCACTGTATTTTGTTTACCTTGTGTTCAACTCCTGCCTCTCTTGAAATTATTTTGCTGCATGTTTATACCCTGAGTTTACTTCTCACTTGCCTTTTAAATATTTTGCTTTTATCACGTTTTCACCTTAAATTAATTCGTGTTTACCTTGTGTTTATCTCGAGTCTACCTTGTATTTAGTATGTGTCTTTACTTGTGGCAGAGTTCTACCAGAAGGTGACTGACCTGAGGAAGAGAGGCATTAAGGTAACCCTTGCTATCGGCGGCTGGAATGACTCTGCAGGCGACAAGTACAGCCGTCTGGTGAACAACCCAGCAGCCCGCCGCAAGTTTATTGAGCATGTTATTCAGTTCATCCAAAAGCACAACTTCGACGGCCTTGATCTGGACTGGGAGTACCCAGTGTGCTGGCAGGTGAGAGAGGGAGAGTAGAAGGGAAGGTGGCAGAGATTTAGGGATGGAGGGAAAAAGAGAGAAGAAAGGGAGTGAAGAAGGACAAGAGGAAGGGAAGGTAGGAGAGGAGAGAAGAGGAGAGAAATGAGAGGAGGGAGGGAGAAGAGAAGGGAAGGAGGCAGAGATTTAGGGATGGAGGGGAAAAAGAGAGAAGGGAGTGAAGAATGACAAGAGGAAGGGAAGGAAGGAGAGGAGAGGAGAGAAATGAGAGGGAGGGACAAAGAGGGGAAGGGAAGAAGGAAAAAGAGAAGAGAAGAGATTGTGGCAGAGATGTAAGGATGGAGGAAAAAAGGAGAGAGGGAGCAAAGAATAACAAGAGGAAGGAAGGAAGGCGCGCCTCGCCGCGCAGGACGCCAGTCTAGCGTTGTTTACACTTGAGTGAACAATACCCAGCGCGCTCTTTCAAACATTCACAATACATTTGTTGTGTTTATTGGTGGTTTAGTGATTGTCTCTGTGAAATAAGACACCATGGGTCCAAAGAAGCTTCCTAGTGGCACCCCTGTGGTAAAGAGAGTGAGGAACACCATCAAACTGAAGAAAGATATAGTAGAAAATTATGAGAGTGGCGTACGTGTGAGTGAGCTTGCCAGGATGTACAAGAAAAACACATCTACTATCACCTCTATCCTGGCAAAGAGAAAAGAAATCAAGGAAGCTAATGTTGCAATAGGGGTTGATATGTTAACGAAAAATAGATCGAAAACAGTGGATGAGGTTGAGAAGTTGTTGGGGGTGTGGATCAATGAAAAGCAGATAGCGAGTGATAGTATTTCCACAGCGATAATTTGTGAAAAGGCAAGGCAGTTGCACGCAGATCTTGTCAAGACAACGCCTGCAACCAATGCTGAGGCGAGTGATTTTAAAGCCAGCAGAGGCTGGTTTAAGAGGTTTAAGAAACGTAGTGGCATACACAGTGTTGAGGCATGGTGAGGCAGCCAGTTCAGACAAACGTGCAGCTGAAAAATTTGTGCAGGAATTCCAGGGGTTCATAGACACTGAAAAATTCGAACCCCAAGTGTTTAATTGTGATGAAACAGGCCTGTTTTGGAAGAAAATGCCCAACAGGACCTTCATTACTCAGGAGGAAAAGGCACTGCCAGGACACAAGCCTATGAAAGACAGGCTAACTCTCATGTTGTGTGCTAATGCCAGTGGTGATTTTAAAGTGAAACCTTTACTGGTGTATCACTCAGAAAATCCTAGAGCCTTCAAGAAACACAATGTTAACAGGAATAGTTTGTGTGTGTATTGGAAGGCTAACACCAAGGCATGGGTCACTAAGGACATTTTCGTGGAATGGTTCACTGGAGTATTTGGCCCTAGTGTGAAGAAATACCTCCTGGAAAAGAAATTGCCACTCAAGTGCCTCCTGCTACTGGACAATGCTCCTGCTCATCCTCACAGCTTGAAAGACTATTTGTCTGATGAGTTCAGTTTCATCACAGTGAAGTTCTTGCCTCCTAACACCACTCCTCTCATCCAGCCCATGGACCAGCAGGTCATTTCTAACTTCAAGAAACTGTACACCAAAGCAGTGTTTCAGAAGTGCTTTGAAGTGACCTCGGACACTGAGTTGACCCTAAGAGAGTTCTGGAAAGATCACGTCAATATCGTCCATTGCATAGGCCTTATAGGTAAGGCTTGGCAGGGAGTGACTTCCAGGGCTTTGAACTCTGCTTGGAGACCACTGTGGCTGGATTGTGTTGAAAAGAGGGATTTTGAAGGATTTGAGGCTGACCCTGACGACCCTGTGCCTGTTGTGGACTCTATTGTGGAATTGGGCAAGTCCCTGGGGTTGGAGGTGAGTGGTGAGGATGTGGAAGAGTTGGTGGAGGACCACAGGGTAGACCTAACCACTGAAGAGCTGAAAGAGCTTCATCAGGAACAGCATCAGATGACATTTAGGGAAATTGATTCACAGGAGGAGGATGGACAGGGTGAGGTAGTAACTTCTTCAGAGATTAAGGAAATGTGTTCTATGTAGACTAAGTTGCAGACATTTGTTGAAAAACACCACCCTGAGCAAGCTGAAATAAGCCATCTCTGTAACCAGTTCAGTGACAGAGCCATGTTGCACTTCAGGAAAATGTTAAAGAGGTGCCAGAAACAGAGCACTCTTGAGAGTTATTTTTCGAGGCAGGGGTCCAGTGACTCTCAAGCTGGTCCTAGTGGCATTAAAAGAAAAAGAAGGGAAGTAACCCCAGATAAGGACTTTTTACCTGAAATCCTTATGGAGGGGGATTTCCCTTCCAAGCACTAATCCCTCCCCCTGTCCTCCTCCCTATCTTCCAGATGCCAGCAAGTCTCTTCAATAAAGGTAAGTAAATGTTATTTATTATTATGTTATTTATTATTTATGTATGTATTATTATTTTGTGTTAATAATGAGTTTGTGTATGTAAAAGTATAGTTAATCTTTAAAAAAATTAATTTTTTGTGAATATTTTTGGGTGGAAACGGATTAATTGTATTTACATTATTTCTTATGGGAAATAAGGTTTTGAGTTTCGAGTAATTTGTGTTAAGGTCTAGCTCCTGGAATGGATTATGACCGATAGTCGAGGGACCACTGTATTCCAGATATTTTGGTATTTGTGTGGGAGTAAAGGGCAAGATATTTTGCAAATGTCAAAAACTTAGAACCTTTATTTTTTTGTAGAATAACTAAAGATAATTACATGATTACATCCAGTGAGAACATCACACTAGCATTGTTTTATAAGTACCAAGTCCCAAAACCACCTTTCGTTGTGCCATTTAGGCCGGGTTCTTGCCAAATGTCATTTTCAGTAAATATTTATATTATGTGGAGTAAAATAAAGGTTGGATGTGAAAAGTGGGTTTTTTTTTTTTTTTTTTTATTAACACATCGGCCGATTCCCACCAAGGCAGGGTGGCCCGAAAAAGAAAAACTTTCATCATCATTCACTCCATCACTGTCTTGCCAGAAGGGTGCTTTACACTACAGTTATAAAACTGCAACATTAACACCCCTCCTTCAGAGTGCCGGCACTGTACTTCCCATCTCCAGAACTCAAGTCCGGCCTGCCGGTTTCCCTGAATCCCTTCAGTATTTATGCACCTGGAGAAGAGAGAAGTGTAGAGGAGAGAGAGATTTTGGGAAATGTTGAGTGAGTGTGTGGGGAGTTTTGAACCAAGTGAGAGAGTAATTGTGGTTGGGGATCTTAATGTTAAAGTGGGTAAAAATGTTGTGGAGGGAGTAGTAGGTAAATTTGGGGTGCCAGGGGTAAATGTAAATTGGGGAACCATTAATTGAGCTATGTGTAGAAAGGTTTGGTAATAAGTAATACATATTTTATGAAAAAGAGGATAAATAAATATACAAGGTATGATATAGCAAGTAAAGAAAGTAGTTTGTTGGATTATGTATTGGTGGATAAAAAGTTGATGGGTAGGCTTCAGGATGTACATGTTTATAGAGGGGCAACGGATATATCGGATCATTATTTGGTTGTAGCTACAGTTAGAGTAAAAGGTAGATGGGACAAAAAGAAAATGGCAACAGCAAGTAAGAGGAGAGGTAAAAGTGTATAAACTAAGGGAGGAGGAAGTTAGGGTGAGATATAAGCAACTATTGGCAGGAAGGTGGGCTAGTGCAAGTATGAGTAGTGGGGGGGTTGAAGAGAGTTGGGATAGTTTTAAAAATGCAGTATTAGAATGTGGGGCAGAAGTTTGCGGCTATAGGAGGGTGGGTGCAGGAGGAAAGAGGAGTGAGTGGTGGAATGAAGAAGTAAAGGGTGTGATAAAAGAGAAAAAGGTAGCTTATGAGAGGTTTTTACAAAACAGAAGTGTTAATAGAAGAGCAGAGTATATGGAGAGTAAAAGAAAGGTGAAGAGAGTGGTGAGGAGTGCAAAAGAAGAGCAGATGAAAGAATGGGAGAGGCTCTGTCAAGAAATTTTGCTGAAAACAAGAAAAATTTTGGAGTGAGATAAACAAGGTAAGAAAGCCTAGGAACGAATGGATTTGTCAGTTAAAAACAGAGTAGGGGAGTTAGTAGATGGGGAGCTGGAGGTATTGAGTAGATGGCAGGAATATTTTGAGGAACTTTTAAATGTCAATGAAAAAAGGGAGGCGGAGTGTGGGGGAGGTACATTACGTAGAATGAAGGGGGGTAAAGCAGCTGGAACTGACGGGATCATGACAGAAATGTTAAAAGCAGGGGATGGGGGGGATATAGTGCTGGAGTGGTTGGTATTTTTGTTTAATAAATGTATGAAAGAGGGGAAGGTACCTAGGGATTTGCAGAGAGCATGTATAGTTCCTTTATATTAAGGGAAGGGGGATAAAAGAGTGTGTAAAAATTATAGGGGAATAAGTTTACTGAGTATACCAGGTAAAGTGTTTGGCAGGGTTATTATTGAAAAAATTAGAAGTAAGACAGAGAGTAGGATTGCAGATGAGCAAGGAGGCTTTAGAGTGGGTAGGGGATGTGTAGATCAAGTGTTTACAGTGAAGCATATATGTGAACAGTATTTAGATAAAGGTAGAGAAGTTTTCATTGCATTTATGGATTTAGAAAAGGCATATGGATAGGGGAGCAATGTGGCAAATGTTGCAAGTGTATGGAATAGGTAGTAAGTTACTGAAGGCTGTAAAGAGTTTTTATAAGAATAGTGAGGGTCAGGTTAGGGTGTGTAGGAGAGAGGGAGATTCCTTCCCGGTAAAAGTAGGTCTTAGACAGGGATGTGTAATGTCACCATGGTTGTTTAATATATTTATAGATGAGGTTGTAAAAGAAGTAAATGCTAGGGTGTTGGGGAGAGGGTGGGATTAAATTATGGGAATTAAATGCAAAATGGGAGTTGACACAGTTACTTTTGCTGATGATACTGTGCTTATGGGAGATTCTAAAGAAAAGTTGCAAAGGTTAGTGGACGAGTTTGGGAGAGTGTGTAAAGGTAGAAAGTTAAAAGTGAACATAGATAAGAGTAAGGTGATGAGGGTATCAAACGATTTAAATAAAGAAAAATTTGATATCACATTGGAGAGAGGGATTATGGAAGAAATAAATGTTTTCAGATATTTGGGAGTTGACGTGTCAGCGGATGGGTTTATGAAGGATGAGGTTAACCATAGAATTGATGAAGGAAAAAAGGTGAGTGGTGCGTTGAGGTATCTGTGGAGACAAAAAAACGTTATCCATGGAGGCAAAGAAGGGAATGTACGAAAGTATAGTGGTACCAACACTCTTATATGGGTGTGAAGCATGGGTTGCAAATGCTGCAGCGAGGAGGAGGCTGGAGGCAGTGGAGATGTCCTGTCTAAGGGCAATGTGTGGTGTAAATATTATGCAGAAAATTTGGAATGTGGAAATTAGGAGGTGTGGAGTTGCTAAAAGTATTTGTCAGAGGGCTGAAGAGGGGTTGTTGAGGTGGTTTGGTTATTTAGAGAGAATGGATCAAAGTAGAATGACTTGGAGAGCGTATAAATCTGTAGGGGAAGGAAGGCAGGGTAGGGGTCGTCCTAGTAAAGGTTGGAGGGAGGGGTTAAAAGAGGTTTTGTGGGCGAGGGGCTTGGATTTCCAGTAAGCATGTGTGAGCGTGTTAGATAGGAGTGAATGGAGACGAATGGTTTTTGTCACATGACGATCTGTTGGAGTGTGAGCAGGGTAACATTTTGTGAAGGGATTCAGGGAAACCAGTTAATTGATTTAGTTGGACTTGAGTCCTGGAAATTGGAAGTACAATGCCTGCACTTTAAAGGAGGGGTCTGGGATAGTGACAGCTGGGAGGGACTATTCTCAGCTGTCGTATCTGAGCGCCTCTGCAAAGACTGATTATGTATGAGTGTGGTGAAAGTGTTGAATGATGATGAAAGTATTTTCTTTTTGGGGATTTTCTTTCTTTTTGGGTCACCCTGCCTCGGTGGGAGACGGCCGACTTGTTGAAAAAAAAAATTATATTTCATTTGTTTTTTGTTTTGTGGCAGCGTATCTGAAGCTCACTTGTAACTCAGATTTTGGCTCGCAACTCAAAGCAAAAAATCGACTAAGTGACGGTTCGTAACTTGGAAAACTCGTAAGTTGGGGCACTCATAAGTCAAGGTACCACTGTACATGGTACTGTATAAAAGTTATTAAATTTTATAAATGGATCGAAACTCTTCTTGGTGTCATAAGTGACACAACTCTCACCACTTGGCTAAGCGAATTAACATCAGTACAAAGCACAGTGTTGACAGGAAGTCATAAATAACATTTAAGGTACAAACTACACGATAATTCACTAAAAATTAAAAACTGTACTTGATAAGTTGGAACTGTAGTTTATGAAACTGCAATAAAAGATTAGTTTGCAATTAGAGAATCTTCAATAACTGTAATTTAAAATTACAGGCTAGGAAGACTAAAGGGTAGCATCAGTTGATAAGAGATTAAGTACACAATACAATACAATACAAGTTTATTGCAAAATGATACATTGAGATTATAATAATAATAATACTCTTTATTTCTACAAGTACATGTACAAAGTATACAGGCCTAGCTGACATCAATGACATACTACTATATAGAAAGCCCCTTGTTATGCAGAGCATTTCGAGCAAATTAGATCAATTTTGTGTCCAGGATGCGACCCACACCAGTTGACTAATATCCAGTTTACCTATTTTATTGCTAGGTGAACATGAACAGCAGGTGTCTTAAGGAAACACATCCTAATGTTTCCACCCTTACCGGGGATAGTACACAATACAATACAGGTATTTTTCAACATGATACATTGTTTATACAGAAATGGGTGATACTTGAGAGCACGTTGAAAGCCGATGGTAATGGAGAACATTTCGGGCAAACATAAGCTTGCCCAAAAAAGTAGATAATATTGGACAAGTATGGTAAATGGTTGTTTTTCAGGTTGACTGTAACAAGGGTCCAGCATCAGACAAGGAAGCCTTCGCTATGTGGGTAAAGGAATTGAGCCAAGCTTTCAAGCCCCATGGCCTCCTCCTGTCTGCTGCTGTCTCTCCCAGCAAGAAGGTCATTGATGCAGGTGAGCAAGTCACTCTTGAAACAGACTGTTTAATTCCTTTTAGGGTCGGGACTCCCTAACCTGAGAATTACTCTCAGGGTCAAAGAATTTTCCCCATAAAAAAAATTTTCTTATGAAATGATAGAGAATCACAATCATTCCTAAGGTAATGAAACCAAAAGTACAAAATTTGATGGAAAACCTATGGAATTACGCTCTCCCAAAGTTTGCGGTTGCGGCGATATTTGATATATTAGAAGATGAAGAAAGAATATCAACATTTTCTGGTTTTGTCCTAAGAAAAAGGTTTCACTTGTGATTACAAGAAGACAACAGAATAGTATGTGCAGTACAGATGCTCATCACTTTGCGATGGTTCAACTTATGATATTTTGACTTCATGATAGTGCGATAGCAATGCATATTCAGTAGTATCAAACTTAGAATTTTAATCTGTTCCCGGGCTAGCGTGAGCACCTGTACAGCACATCACTACATGTTCTGTATATGTATCATTCTTGGGTAATCAAGTTAATGTACAGACAATCCTCACTTAATGACCTACCTGTTTAATGACCATGCAGACTTAAGACCAGCTCTCTCACCAGTCAGTATTGTATATTAGAGCTGATTTCCTCTATTCAGTTTATTACAGTATACAGTACACTACTGTAAAAACTTTTTTTTTTTTTTCAACAAGTCGGCCGTCTCCCACTGAGGCAGGGTGACCGAAAAAGAAAGAAAATCCCCAAAAAGAAAATACTTTCATCATCATTCAACACTTTCACCACACTCATACATAATCACTGTCTTTGCAGAGGTGCTCAGATACGACAGCTGAGAATAGTCCCTCCCAGCTGTCACCATCCCAGACCCCTCCTTTAAAGTGCAGGCACTGTACTTCCCATTTCCAGGACTCAAGTCTGGCTAACCGGTTTCCCTGAATCCCTTCACTAAATATTACCCTGCTCACACTCCAACAGCTCGTCAGGTCCCAAAAACCATTCGTCTCCATTCACTCCTATCTAACACGCTCACACATGCTTGCTGGAAGTCCAAGCCCCTCGCCCACAAAACCTCCTTTACCCTCTCCCTCCAACCTTTTCAAGGACGACCCCTACCCCGCCTTCCTTCCCCTACAGATTTATACGCTCTCCAAGTCATTCTACTTTGATCCAGTCTCTCTAAATGACCAAACCACCTCAACAACCCCTCTTCAGCCCTCTGACTAATACTTTTAGTAACTCCACACCTCCTAATTTCCACACTCCCAATTCTCTGCATAATATTTACACCACACATTGCCCTTAGGCACGACATCTCCACTGCCTCCAGCCGCCTCCTAGCTGCAGCATTTGCAACCCATGCTTCACACCCATATAAGAGTGTTGGTACCACTATACTTTCGTACATTCCCTTCTTTGCCTCCATGGATAACGTTTTTTGTCTCCACAGATACCTCAACGCATCACTCACCTTTTTTCCTTCATCAATTCTATGGTTAACCTCATCCTTCATAAACCCATCTGCTGACAAGTCAACTCCCAAATACGTATCTGAAAACATTCACTTTTTCCATAATCCCTCTATCCTATGTGATATCCAAATCGTTTGATACCCTCATCACCTTACTCTTACCTATGTTCGCTTTTAACTTTCTACCTTTACACACCCTTCCAAACTTGTCCACTAACCTTTGCAACTTTTCTTTAGAATCTCCCATAAGCACAGTATCATCAGCAAAAAGTAACAGAGTCAACTCCCATTTTGTACTTGATTCCCCATAATTTAATCCTACCCCTCTCCCCAACACCCCATCTATAAGTATATTTAACAACCATGGTGATATTACACATCCCTGTCTAAGACCTACTTTTACCGGGAAGTAATCTCCCTCTCTCCTACACACCCTAACCTGAGCCTCACTATCCTCATAAAAACTCTTTACAGCATTTAGTAACTTACTACCTATTCCATGCACCTGCAACATGTGCCACATTGCTCCCCTATCCACTCTATCATATGCCTTTTCTAAATCCATAAATGTAATGAAAACTTCCCTACCTTTATCTAAATACTGTTCACATATATTCTTCAATCTAAACACTTGATCTACACATCCCCTACCCACTCTAAAGCCTCCTTGCTCATCTGCAATCCTACTCTCTGTCATATCTCTAATTCTTTCAATAATAGCCCTACAGTACACTTTACCTGGTATACTCAGTAAACTTA
>WNWK01054060.1:0-11676 GCA_009830355.1 Cherax destructor | reverse complement strand
CTAGTTGTTCTCTCTCTAGACAGTGACTCAGCTAGTTGTTCCCTCTCCAGCGAGTGACTCTGCAAGTTCTTCTCTCGCTAGCAAGTAGCTCAGCTTGTTGTTCCTTCTCAAGACAGTAACACGGCTAGTTTAGCCCTCTCAAACCAGTGACTCAGCAAGTTCCATCTTTAGTTAGTGACTCAGCTAGTTGATCCCTCTCTATCCAGTGGCTCTGCTAGTTGATCCCCCTTTAGCTAGTGGCTCAGCTAGTTGATCCCTCTCTACTAAGTGGCTCATCTAGTTGTTCCCTCTCTAGCCAGTGGTTCAGCTGTTTGTTCCCTCTAGAGCCAGTTTCTCAGATAGTTGTTCCCTCTAGCCAGTTGTTCACAAGTTGTTCCCTCTCTAGTCAGTTGTTTGGTAGTTCCATTTCTAGCCAGTGGCTCAGCTAGTTGATACCTCTCTAGCCAGTGGTTCATCTAGCTGTTCCCTCTCTAGAAAGTGGCTCAGCTGGTTGCTCCCTCTTTATCCAGTGTATTAGCTTTTTGATCCCTCTCTAGCCAGTGGCTCAGCTAGTTGTTCTCTCTCTATGCAATGGTTCAGCTAGTTGTTCCCTCTCTAGCCAGTGACTCATCTAGTTTATCCGTCTCTGGCCAGTGACTCAGCTAGTTGATCTCTCTCTAGCCAGTGGCTCAGCTAGTTGTTCCCTCTCTAGCTAGTGGGTCATGTCGTTGTTCACACTCTAGCCAGTGCCTGAGCTAGTTGATCTCTCTCTAGCCAGTGGGTCAGCTAGTTGTTCACTCTCTAGCCAGTGTCTGAGCTAGTTGATCTCTCTCTTGCCAGTGGCTCAGCTAGTTGATCCCTCTCTAGCAAATAGCTCAGCTAATTGTTCTCTCTCTACCCAGTGGCTCATCTAGTTGTTCCCTCTCAAGCCAGTGACTCATCTAGTTTATCCATCTCTTGGCAATGACTCAGCTAGTTGTTCTCTCTCTAGCCAGTTGCTGAACAATTTGATCCCTCTCTAGCCAGTGGCTCAGCTAAGTGATCCCTCTCTAGCCAGTCACTCAGCTAATTGATCTCTCTCTAGCAAGTGGCTCAGCTAGTTGATCCCTCTCATGCTAATGGCTCAGCTAGTTCATCCCTCGGTAGCCAGTGGCTCAGCTAGTTAATCCCTTTCTAGCCAGTGGTTCAGCTAATTGATCCATCTCTAGCCAGATGCTAAGCTAGTTTATCCCTCTCAAGCAATTGGCTCAGCTAGTTTATCCCTCTCTGGCCAGTGACTCAGCTAGTTGTTCCTTCTTTAGCCAGTGGCTCAGCTATTTGCTCTCTCTCTTGCCAGTAGCTCAGCTAGTTTATCGCTATCTAGCTCTTTGCTCAGCTAGTTGATCTTTCTCTAACCAGTAACTCAGCTAGTAGATCCCTCTCTAGCCATAGGGTCAAAGTATTGATACCTCTTTAGCTAGTGGCTCAGCTAGATGATCCCTCTCTAGCCAGTGGCTTAGCTAGTTGATTCTTCTCTAGCTAGTGGTTCAGCTAGTTGATCCCTCCCTAGCCAGTGGCTCAGTTAGTTTATCCCTCTTTAGCTAGTGGCCATGCTAGTTGATCCCTCTCTAGCCAGTGGCTCAGCTAGTTGTTCCCTCTCTAGTAAGTGGCTCAGCTAGTTATTCCCTCTCTAGCCAGTGGTTCAGCTAGTTGTTCTGTCTGTAGCCAGTGGCTCAGCTAGATGATCCCTCTCTAGCCAGTGGCTTAGCTAGTTGATTCTTCTCTAGCTAGTGGTTCAGCTAGTTGATCCCTCCCTAGCCAGTGGCTCAGTTAGTTTATCCCTCTTTAGCTAGTGGCCATGCTAGTTGATCCCTCTCTAGCCAGTGGCTCAGCTAGTGGTTCCCTCTCTAGTAAGTGGCTCAGCTAGTTATTTCCTCTCTAGCCAGTGGCTCAGCTAGTTGTTCCCTCTCTAGCCAGTGGCTCAGCAAGTTGATCCCTCTCTAGCCAGTGGTTCTGCTAGTTGATCCCCCTTTAGCCTGTAGCTCAGCTAGTTGATCCCTCTCTAGAGAGTGGTTCAGCTGTTTGTTCTCTCTATAGCCAGTTTCTCAGATAATTGTTCCCTCTCTAGCTAGTTGTTCAGCAAGTTGTTCCCTCTCTAGTCAGTGGTTTAGCTAGTTGTTCCATTTGTAGCCAGTGGCTCAGCTAGTTGATACCTCTCTAGCTAGTGGTTCAGCTAGTTGTTCCCTCTCTAGAAAGTGGCTCAGCTACTTGATCCCTCTTTATCCAGTGTCTTAGCTTGTTGATCACTCTCTAGCCAGTGCTTAGCTAGTTGTTCCCTCTCTAGCTAGTGACTCATCTAGTTTATCCCTCTCTGGCCAGTGAGTCAGCTAGTTGATCTCTCTCTAGCCAGTGGCTCAGATAGTTGTTCCATGTCTAGCTAGTGGGTCAGCTAGTTGTTCACTCTCTAGCCAGTTCCTGAGCTAGGTGATCTCTCTCTAGCCAGTGGCTCAGCTAGTTGTTCCCTCTCTACCCAGTGGCTCAGCTAGTTGTTCCCTCTCAATCCAGTGGGTCAGCTAGTTGTTCAATCTCTAGCCAGTGCCTTAGCTAGTTGATCTCTCTCTAGCCAGTGGCTCAGCTAGTTCCCTCTGTAGATAGTAGCTCAGCTAGTTGTTCTCTCTCTACTTAGTGGCTCAGCTAGTTGTTCCCTCTTTAGCCAGTGACTCATCTAGTTTATCCCTCTCTTGCCAGTGACTCAGCTAGTTGTTCTCTATCTAGGCAGTTGCTGAACAATTTTATCCATCTCTAGCCAGTGGCTCAGCTAAGTGATCCCTCTCTAGCCAGTTGGTCAGCTAGTTGGTCTCTCTCAAGCCAATGGCTCAGCTAGTTGATCCCTCTTTAGCCAGTGGCTCATCTAGTTAATCCTTTCTAGCCAGTGGTTCAGCTAATTGATCCTTCTCTAGCTAAATGCTAAGCTAGTTTATCCCTCTCATGCCAGAGGCTCAGCTAGTTTATCCCTCTGTGGCCAGTGACTCAGCTAGTTGTTCCTTCTCTAGCCAGTGGTTCAGCTATTTGTTCTCTCTCTTGCCAGTAGCTCAGCTAGTTTATCGCTCTCTTGCTCGTGGCTCAGCTAGTTCATCTTTCATTTTCCAGTGGCTCAGCTAGTAGATCCCTCTCTAGCCATTGGGTCAGAGTATTGATCCCTCTTTAGCCAGTGGCTTAGCTAGTTGATTCCTCTCTAGCTCGTGGCTCAGCTATTTGTTCTCTCTGTAGCCAATGGCTCAGCTATATGATCCCTTTCTAGCCAGTGGCTTAGGTAGTTGATTCTTCTCTAGATAGTGGGTCAGCTAGTTTTTCCCTCTCTAGCAAGTGGCTCACCTAGTTGTTCTCTCTCTAGCCAGTGGTGAGCTAGTTGTTCAATCTCTAGCCAGTGGCTCAGCTAGTTGATCCCTCTCTTGCCAGTGGCTCTGCTAGTTGATCCCTTTTTAGAAATTGACTCTGCTGGTTGATCCGTGTCTAGGGAATGGCTCAGCAAGCTTTTCCCCCTCTAGCCAGTTGCTCAGCTAGTTGGTCCTCTCTAGCCAGTAGCTCAGCTAGTTGTTTCCTCTCTAGCCAGTGGTTCTTATTAGTTGCTCCCTCTCTAGCCATTGGTTCAGCTAGTTGTTCACTCTCTAGCCAGTGGCTCAGCTAGTTACCTCTCTAGCCAGTGGTTTATCTAGTTGATCTCTGTCTAGCTAGTGGCTCAGTTAGTTTTTCCCTCTCTAGCTAGTAGCTCAGTTAGTTTTTCCCTCTCTAGCAAGTAGCTCAGCTTGTTGTTCCTTCTCAAGACAGTAACACGGCTAGTTTAGCCCTCTCAAACCAGTGACTCAGCAAGTTCCATATTTAGTTCAGTGACTCAGCTAGTTGATCCCTCTCTAGCCAGTGGCTCTGCTAGTTGATCCCCCTTTAGCTAGTGGCTCAGCTAGTTGATCCCTCTCTACTAAGTGGCTCATCTAGTTGTTCCCTCTCTAGCCAGTGGTTCAGCTGTTTGTTCCCTCTGAGCCAGTTTCTCAGATAGTTGTTCCCTCTAGCCAGTTGTTCACAAGTTGTTCCCTCTCTAGTCAGTTGTTTGTAGTTCCATTTCTAGCCAGTGGCTCAGCTAGTTGATCCTCTCTAGCCAGTGGTTCATCTAGCTGTTCCTCTCTAGAAAGTGGCTCAGCTGGTTGCTCCCTCTTTATCCAGTGTATTGCTTTGTCCCTCTCTAGCCAGTGGCTCAGCTAGTTGTTCTCTCTTATGCAATGGTTCAGCTAGTTGTTCCCTCTCTAGCCAGTGACTCATCTAGTTTATCCGTCTCTGGCCAGTGACTCAGCTAGTTGATCTCTCTCTAGCCAGTGGCTCAGCTAGTTGTTCCTCTCTGGCTAAGTGACTTAGAGTTTTCCTCTGTCGTGTGTTCACACTCTAGCCAGTGCCTGAGCTAGTTGATCTCTCTCTAGCCAGTGGGTCAGCTAGTTGTTCACTCTCTAGCCAGTGTCTGAGCTAGTTGATCTCTCTCTTGCCAGTGGCTCAGCTAGTTGATCCCTCTCTAGCAAATAGCTCAGCTAATTGTTCTCTCTCTAGCCAGTTGCTGAACAATTTGATCCCTCTCTAGCCAGTGGCTCAGCTAAGTGATCCCTCTCTAGCCAGTCACTCAGCTAATTGATCTCTCTCTAGCAAGTGGCTCAGCTAGTTGATCCCTCTCATGCTAATGGCTCAGCTAGTTCATCCCTCGGTAGCTAGTGGCTCAGCTAGTTAATCCCTTTCTAGCTAGTGGTTCAGCTAATTGATCCATCTCTAGCCAGATGCTAAGCTAGTTTATCCCTCTCAAGCAATTGGCTCAGCTAGTTTATCCCTCTCTGGCCAGTGACTCAGCTAGTTGTTCCTTCTTTAGCCAGTGGCTCTGCTATTTGCTCTCTCTCTTGCCAGTAGCTCAGCTAGTTTATCGCTATCTAGCTCTTTGCTCAGCTAGTTGATCTTTCTCTAACCAGTAACTCAGCTAGTAGATCCCTCTCTAGCCATAGGGTCAAAGTATTGATACCTCTTTAGCTAGTGGCTCAGCTAGATGATCCCTCTCTAGCCAGTGGCTTAGCTAGTTGATTCTTCTCTAGCTAGTGGTTCAGCTAGTTGATCCCTCCCTAGCCAGTGGCTCAGTTAGTTTATCCCTCTTTAGCTAGTGGCCATGCTAGTTGATCCCTCTCTAGCCAGTGGCTCAGCTAGTTGTTCCCTCTCTAGTAAGTGGCTCAGCTAGTTATTCCCTCTCTAGCTAGTGGTTCAGCTAGTTGTTCTGTCTGTAGCCAGTGGCTCAGCTAGATGATCCCTCTCTAGCCAGTGGCTTAGCTAGTTGATTCTTCTCTAGCTAGTGGTTCAGCTAGTTGATCCCTCCCTAGCCAGTGGCTCAGTTAGTTTATCTCTCTTTAGCTAGTGGCCATGCTAGTTGATCCCTCTCTAGCCAGTGGCTCAGCTAGTTGTTCCCTCTCTAGTAAGTGGCTCAGCTAGTTATTCCCTCTCTAGCCAGTGGCTCAGCTAGTTGTTCCCTCTCTAGCCAGTGGCTCAGCAAGTTGATCCCTCTCTAGCCAGTGGTTCTGCTAGTTGATCCCCCTTTTGCCTGTGGCTCAGCTAGTTGATCCCTCTCTAGAGAGTGGTTCAGCTGTTTGTTCTCTCTATAGCCAGTTTCTCAGATAATTGTTCCCTCTCTATCTAGTTGTTCAGCAAGTTGTTCCCTCTCTAGTCAGTGGTTTAGCTAGTTGTTCCATTTGTAGCCAGTGGCTCAGCTAGTTGATACCTCTCTAGCTAGTGGTTCAGCTAGTTGTTCCCTCTCTAGAAAGTGGCTCAGCTACTTGATCCCTCTTTATCCAGTGTCTTAGCTTGTTGATCACTCTCTAGCCAGTGGCTTAGCTAGTTGTTCCCTCTCTAGCCAGTGACTCATCTAGTTTATCCCTCTCTGGCCAGTGAGTCAGCTAGTTGATCTCTCTCTAGCCAGTGGCTCAGATAGTTGTTCCATGTCTAGCTAGTGGGTCAGCTAGTTGTTCACTCTCTAGCCAGTTCCTGAGCTAGGTGATCTCTCTCTAGCCAGTGGCTCAGCTAGTTGTTCCCTCTCTACCCAGTGGCTCAGCTAGTTGTTCCCTCTCAATCCAGTGGGTCAGCTAGTTGTTCAATCTCTAGCCAGTGCCTGAGCTAGTTGATCTCTCTCTAGCCAGTGGCTCAGCTAGTTGTTCCCTCTGTAGATAGTGGCTCAGCTAGTTGTTCTCTCTCTACTTAGTGGCTCAGCTAGTTGTTCCCTCTTTAGCCAGTGACTCATCTAGTTTATCCCTCTCTTGCCAGTGACTCAGCTAGTTGTTCTCTATCTAGCCAGTTGCTGAACAATTTTATCCATCTCTAGCCAGTGGCTCAGCTAAGTGATCCCTCTCTAGCCAGTCGGTCAGCTAGTTGGTCTCTCTCAAGCCAATGGCTCAGCTAGTTGATCCCTCTTTAGCCAGTGGCTCAGCTAGTTAATCCTTTCTAGCCAGTGGTTCAGCTAATTGATCCTTCTCTAGCCAAATGCTAAGCTAGTTTATCCCTCTCATGCCAGAGGCTCAGCTAGTTTATCCCTCTGTGGCCAGTGACTCAGCTAGTTGTTCCTTCTCTAGCCAGTGGTTCAGCTATTTGTTCTCTCTCTTGCCAGTAGCTCAGCTAGTTTATCGCTCTCTTGCTCGTGGCTCAGCTAGTAGATCCCTCTCTAGCCATTGGGTCAGAGTATTGATCCCTCTTTAGCCAGTGGCTCAGCTAGTTGATCCCTCTCTAGCTCGTGGCTCAGCTATTTGTTCTCTCTGTAGCCAATGGCTCAGCTATATGATCCCTTTCTAGCCAGTGGCTTAGGTAGTTGATTCTTCTCTAGATAGTGGGTCAGCTAGTTTTTCCCTCTCTAGCAAGTGGCTCACCTAGTTGTTCTCTCTCTAGCCAGTGGTGAGCTAGTTGTTCAATCTCTAGCCAGTGGCTCAGCTAGTTGATCCCTCTCTTGCCAGTGGCTCTGCTAGTTGATCCCTTTTTAGAAAGTGACTCTGCTGGTTGATCCGTGTCTAGGGAATGGCTCAGCAAGCTTTTCCCTCTCTAGCCAGTTGCTCAGCTAGTTGGTCCCTCTCTAGCCAGTGGCTCAGCTAGTTGTTTCCTCTCTAGCCAGTGGTTCTTATTAGTTGCTCCCTCTCTAGCCATTGGTTCAGCTAGTTGTTCACTCTCTAGCCAGTGGCTCAGCTAGTTACCTCTCTAGCCAGTGGTTTATCTAGTTGATCTCTGTATAGCTAGTGGCTCAGTTAGTTTTTCCCTCTCTAGCCAGTAGCTCAGCTAGTTTTTCCCGCTCTAGCCAGTGCATCAGCTAATTGATCCCTTTCTCACCAGTGACTCATCTAGTTGTTCCCTCTCAAGCAAGTAACTCAGCTAGATGTTCCTCTCTAGACAGTGACTCAGCTAGTTGTTCTCTCTCTAGACAGTGACTCAGCTAGTTGTTCCCTCTCCAGCGAGTGACTCTGCAAGTTCTTCTCTCTCTAGCAAGTAGCTCAGCTTGTTGTTCCTTCTCAAGACAGTAAAACGGCTAGTTTAGCCCTCTCAAACCAGTGACTCAGCAAGTTCCATCTTTAGTTAGTGGCTCAGCTAGTTGATCCCTCTCTAGCCAGTGGCTCTGCTAGTTGATCCCCCTTTAGCTAGTGGCTCAGCTAGTTGATCCCTCTCTACTAAGTGGCTCATCTAGTTGTTCCCTCTCTAGCCAGTGGTTCAGCTGTTTGTTCCCTCTAGAGCCAGTTTCTCAGATAGTTGTTCCCTCTAGCCAGTTGTTCACAAGTTGTTCCCTCTCTAGTCAGTGGTTTGGTAGTTCCATTTCTAGCCAGTGGCTCAGCTAGTTGATACCTCTCTAGCCAGTGGTTCAAGTAGCTGTTCCCTCTCTAGAAAGTGGCTCAGCTGGTTGCTCCCTCTTTATCCAGTGTCTTAGCTTTTTGATCCCTCTCTAGCCAGTGGCTCAGCTCGTTGTTCTCTCTCTATGCAATGGTTCAGCTAGTTGTTCCCTCTCTAGCCAGTGACTCATCTAGTTTATTCGTCTCTGGCCAGTGACTCAGCTAGTTGATCTCTCTCTAGCCAGTGGCTCAGCTAGTTGTTCCCTCTCTAGCTAGTGGGTCATGTCGTTGTTCACACTCTAGCCAGTGCCTGAGCTAGTTGATATCTCTCTAGCCAGTGGGTCAGCTAGTTGTTCACTCTCTAGCCAGTGCCTGAGCTAGTTGATTTCTCTCTAGCCAGTGGCTCAGCTACTTGATCCCTCTCTAGCAAATAGCTCAGCTAATTGTTCTCTCTCTACCCAGTGGCTCATCTAGTTGTTCCCTCTCTAGCTAGTGACTCATCTAGTTTATCCATCTCTTGCCAATGACTCAGCTAGTGTTTCTCTCTCTAGCCAGTTGCTGAACAATTTGATCCCTCTCTAGCCAGTGGCTCAGCTAAGTGATCCCTCTCTAGCCAGTCACTCAGCTAATTGATCTCTCTCTAGCAAGTGGCTCAGCTAGTTGATCCCTCTCATGCTAATGGCTCAGCTAGTTCATCCCTCGGTAGCCAGTGGCTCAGCTAGTTAATCCCTTTCTAGCCAGTGGTTCAGCTAATTGATCCATCTCTAGCCAGATGCTAAGCTAGTTTATCCCTCTCAAGCCATTAGCTCAGCTAGTTTATCCCTCTCTGGCCAGTGACTCAGCTAGTTGTTCCTTCTTTAGCCAGTGGCTCAGCTATTTGCTCTCTCTCTTGCCAGTAGCTCAGCTAGTTTATCGCTATCTAGCTCTTTGCTCAGCTAGTTGATCTTTCTCTAACCAGTAACTCAGCTAGTAGATCCGTCTCTAGCCATAGGGTCAAAGTATTGATACCTCTTTAGCCAATGGCTGAGCTAGTTGATCCCTCTCTAGCCAGTGGTTCAGCTAGTTGTTCTGTCTGTAGCCAGTGGCTCAGCTAGATGATCCCTCTCTAGCCAGTGGCTTAGCTAGTTGATTCTTCTCTAGCTAGTGGTTCAGCTAGTTGATCCCTCCCTAGCCAGTGGCTCAGTTAGTTTATCCCTCTTTAGCTAGTGGCAATGCTAGTTGATCCCTCTCTAGCCAGTGGCTCAGCTAGTTGTTCCCTCTCTAGTAAGTGGCTCAGCTAGTTATTCCCTCTCTAGCCAGTGGCTCAGCTAGTTGTTCCCTCTCTAGCCAGTGGCTCAGCTAGTTGTTCACTCTCTAGCCATTGCCTGAGATAGTTGATCTCTCTCTAGCCAGTGGCTCAGCTAGTTGTTCCCTCTCTAGCTAGTGGCTCAGCTAGTTGTTCCCCCTCTAGCCAGTGGTTCAGCTAGTTGTTCACTCTCTAGCCATTGCCTGAGATAATTGATCTCTCTCTAGTCAGTGGCTCAGCTAGTTGATCCCTCTCTAGATATTGGCTCAGTTAGTTGTTCTCTCTCTGCCCAGTGGCTCAGCTAGTTGTTCCCTCTCTAGCCAGTGATTCATCTAGTTTTTCCCTATCTTGCCAGTGACTGAGCTAGTTGTTCTCTCTCTAGCCAGTTGCTCAACTATTTGATCCCCCTCTAGCCAGTGGCTCAGCTAAGTGATCCCTCTTTAGTTAGTCGCTCAGCTAGTTGTTCACTCTCTACCAAGGGGTTCAGCTAGTTGACCCCTCTCTAGCTAGTGGGTCAGCTTGTTTTTCCCTCTCTAGAAAGTGGCTCACCTAGTTGTTCTCTCTTTAACCAGTGGCTGAGCTAGTTGATCAATCACTTGCCAGTGGCTGCTAGTTGATCCCTTTTTAGAAAGTGACTCTGGTGGTTGATCCCTGTCTAGGGAGTGTCTCAGCTAGCTTTTCCCTCTCTAGACAGTTGCTCAGCTAGTTGGTCCCTCTCTAGCCAGTGGCTAAGCTAGTTGTTTCCTCTCTAGCCAGTGGTTCAATTAGTTGTTCCCTCTCTAGCCAGTGGTTCAGCTAGTTTTTTCCTCTCTAGCCAGTAGCTCAGCTAGTTTTTCCCAATCTAGCCAGTTGACCAGCTAATTGATCACTCTCTAGTTAGTGACTCAGATAGATGTTCCCTCTCTTGCCAGGGCCTCATGTAGTTGATCCCTCTCTAGCCAGTGCCTAAGCTAGTTGTTCCCTCTCTAGACAGTGACTCAGCTAGTTATTCTCTCTCCAGCCAGTGACTCTGCAAGTTCTTCCCTCTCTAGCAAGTAGCTCAGATTGTTGTTCCTTCTCAAGACAGTAACTCGGCTAGTTTATCCCTCACAAGCTAGTTCCCTTTTTAGTTAGTGGCTCATCTAGTTGTTCCCTCTCTAGCCAGTGGTTCAGCTGTTTGTTCCCTCTATAGCCAGTTTCTCAGATAGTTGTTCCCTCTCTAGCCAGTTGTTCAGCAAGTTTTTCCCTCTCTAGTCAGTGGTTTTGCTAGTTGTTCCATTTCTTGTCAGAGGCTCAGCTAGTTGTTCCCCCTCTAGAAACTGGCTCAGATAGTTGATCCCTCTATCCAGTGTCTTAGCTTTTTGATCCCTCTCTAGCCAGTGGCTCAACTAGTTGTTCTCTCTCTATGCAGTGGCTCAGCTAGTTGTTCCCTCTATATCCAGTGACTCATCTAGTTGATCTCTCTCTGGCCAGTGACTCAGCTAGTTGATCTCTAGCCAGTGGCTCAGCTAGTTATTCCCTCTCTAGCCAGTATCTGAGCTAGTTGATCTCTCTCTAGCCAGTGGCTCAGCTAGTTGATCCATCTCTAGCTAATGGCTCAGCAAGTTGTTCTCTCTCTACCAAGTGGCTGAACTATTTGATCCCTCTCTAGCCAGTGGCTCAGCTAGTTGATCTCTCTCTAGCAAGTGGCTCAGCTAGTTGACCCCTCTCAAGCTAATGGCTCAGCTAGTTGATCCCTCGTTAGCCAGTGGCTCAGCTAGTTAATCCCTTTCTAGCCAGTGGTTCAGCTAATTAATCCATCTCTAGCCAAATGCTAAGCTAGTTTATCCCTTTCAAGCCAGTGGCTCAGCTAGTTTATCCCTCTCTTGCCAGTGACTCAGCTAGTTGTTCCTTCTCTAGCTAGTGGCTCACCTATTTGCTCTCTCTTGCCAGTAGGTCAGCTAGTTTATTGCTATCTAGCTTTTGGCTCAGCTAGTTGATCTTTCTCTAACCAGTAGCTCAGCTAGTAAATCCCTCTCTAGCCATAGGATCAGAGTATTGATACCTCTTTAGCCAGTGGCTCAGCTAGTTGATCCCTCTCTAGCCAGTGGTTCAGCTGGTTGTTCTCTCTCTAGCCAGTGGCTCAGCTACATGATCCCTCTCTAGCTAGTAGCTTAGCTAGATGTTCCCACTCAAGCCAATGATTCAGCTAGTTGATCCCTCCCTAGCCAGTGGCTCAGTTAGTTTATCCCTCTTTAGCTAGTGGCCCAGCTAGTTGATCCCTCTCTAGCTAGTGTCTCAGCTAGTTGTTCCCTCTCTAGTAAGTGGCTCAGCTAGTTATTCCCTCTCTAGCCAGTGGCTAAGCTAGTTGTTCCCTCACTATCCAGTTGCTCAGCTAGTTGTTCACTCCCAAGTGTGTAAACAGCCTATCCAGAGGCTCTTTCAAACTGCGCAGCACTATGGTGCTGCCCTCTATAGGCCTATCAAGGTCGGGCTGGTCAGCCATGCTTCTTCCTCACTTCGACCTCCTACCTCACTGAACCAGGATCTACCCTAACTGGCTTCCGGTCCCCTCGTGTACACCTACACCTTGCCATTAATAAA
>WNWK01054059.1:0-11676 GCA_009830355.1 Cherax destructor | reverse complement strand
ACTAAAAACCAGGACCCATTTACTGCTGGGGGAACAGGACAACAGGGTGAGGAACAAACCAGGTACCATTTTACTGCAGGTGAACAGGAAAAAGGGTGAGGTAATAATACCAGGTACCTATTTACCGGGGTGAACGGGGACAACGGGGTGGGGGACAACACCCAGGACCCACTTCCCACAGGTCCATCAATATTCCCCACAAAAATTTGGGAATTTTTATACAATAACTCCCCAAGGCTCGCAGCCTAAGAAAATGAGAATTTTTTTAAAGCTGCTTAAAAAAAACCAATTATATCACTGCATTATCACCACCAACAAAGACAATAGATCTAAGAGAATTACCATCACCCCCAAGGAGAATGCAACCATCTACCCCCAGGAGATGGAAAAATATTTCTCCATGTGCGAAAACGATGCTTCCACATCAGTAACTCAATAAAAAATGGCACTGCCCAGATAAATAGAAAACATTAAATTAGCTGGAACAAAAATAAGAAAAGGAAAAATTAAACCAAAAAAATTAAAAAACTTTCCCAAATTGGGGCAAAACCAATATATTGCCCCTGCTTAAAAGATGGGCCCCAAACTTGAAGTATACCTGGGGGGTTTTGGTAATCCCACAGCCCGGTTGGAAGGCTCATAGTGATGGTGTGACAACCAGGTTTTACTTTGGGCTGCAATAATTTGGTTTTATGAGCCATTAACGACTAAGGGTCAAAAACCCCACATGATTTTTTATGACCTAGACTCAAAATATTTTTAATTTAAGAATTTTGATAAACCCAACACCACAGGACTTAAAAAACAATAAAACACACCATGCACTCTGCCCACCCAAATTTGTGGAACCCAAAGAATCAAAAAACCCCTTTTCCATGCCTTAAATGTTCAAGGGAGAGGGGGAAGACAAAAGGGGGTATCCCCGTCACTAAAAACATCAGATAAAACCCCCCCCCAAAAAGATGGCAGAAAGCAATTAAAAAATTACAGACTGATACCCTAACCCCCACATCGTAATAATAATAACAAGAGAATTGAATATTCTGTTTTCATGCTATATGATTTTAATAAGTTTGATAGAGAGGAATTACAGGTTTATTATTATAAAAATCTCTGAAAGGGTTCAAAGAACAAAATCACCAACTACCTGGACACCCATCAGTTGCACAACCCAGGGCAGCATGTGTTTAAAGCAAGTCCTCCTGCCCTCACAACTACTGGACCATGATATGGTCTTGGATGCAAGGAGGACAACAAATGCAGATGTAGTGTACACAGACTTTGCAAGCCTTTGACAAGTGAAACATGGCGTAATAGCACACAAAATGGCTGATAAAGGAATAACAGGAAAAGTAGGTAAATGGATCTATAACTCCTAACCTAGTGGCTAAAGCCTCGCTTCACACGGTGAGGGTCTGGGTTCGATTCCCAGCCAGGGTAGAAACATTGGGCGTGTTTTTTACAACCCATTTTACTGATGTTCACCCATCAGTAAAATGGGTACCTGGTGTTAGTCGACTGGTGTGGGTTGCATCCTGGGACACCCTACCTAATTTGCCCGAAATGCTCAGCATAACAAGCGGTTTCTATATAGTAGTATGTCATTGATGTCACTAGGCCTGTATACCATGTACATGTACTTGTAGTAAATAAAGATATTATATTATAATAGTAAACAGAAAATGCCATTCCCATATGAAAACAGGCAAATGCAACCTCCCGTCCTGTAAGTTTTTCCACCCTGAAATGTCCACACATCAATTCAGGAAAGACAGTGCTATAGCTTATATTGCCAGGCATACCACCTAAAGGGACGAGGCGACACAGAACATCCAGACCATGGCAAAATCAGGGTAGCCACAGCCACTCCGGAGAGAGGTTTTTAGTGCCAGGAAGGAAAAGCTGGCAGGAAATGACAGAAATTGTACACCAACTGCATCATTTCTGGAGGGAATCACAGTCAGTGGCCTCCACTCCATTACAACAGATATTAGAGCCAGGAAAAAGACCCCCATACCACCAATACCACCAATCCAACTACATTCATCTTTTAATATAAGGGCCCAAAGCCAGCAACAAACAACAAGGTACCTTACATTCGTGGACTGCTTACAGAGTCAAATGCTATGTTTGCGGCTTTCACAGAGACCCACATAAAGATCACTTGGACAATGAAATATGGATCCCGGGCTACAACCTATACAGGTGTGACAGAGGAACAGGCAAAAAGGGGTTGCCTGTATATCACAGAGTCACTTATATGTTCAGAACTACTAAATGCCTCAAATGATGTAGTTGAAGTATTAGCAATAAAGGTCGAGAATCAAAACCTGGTCATCGTGGTTGTCTACAAGCCCCGGATGCAACGTCCCAACAATTCCAGGAACAGCTTCTGAAAATTGACCACTGTCTGGAAAATCTTCCAGCTCCTGCCCCCAACATCTTGCTACTGGGAGATTTCAACCTCAGGCACCAAAAATGGAGGACCATTGCAAACAATGTGGTAGCAGAGATAACACCAGGAGGCAGCTCAGATGAAAATTCACACATGCATGAACTTTAAATCTCTGCACCAAGTTCACCTTAAAACAGCAAATAGTAGAGCCCACAAGATTAGAGAATACGCTGGACCTCATCTTCACAACAATGTGATCTGATACGAAATGTCATCATATCAAAAACAATATACTCAGATCACAACATAATAGAGGTCCAGACATGCATGCTGGGAGCCCCAGATCAACAAAATGTGATCAGCCATGAGGGAGCTTTCTTCAAATTCAACTTCAATAACAAAAAAATAAGGTGGGACCAAGAAACCAAGTCCTAAATGATATAAACTGGGAAGATTGCCTAAGCATCACGGATCCCAACCTATGTCTAGAACAAATTAACTTTTGTGGTACTTGGGGGTTTGCTCAAGGAAATTCCCTTAAGGAAAAGGAGGGAAGATGTAAACTAGAAGAGAGAGGCGCCCTATACAGGCGAAGGCAAAGAATAACGGAGCGGCTACAGGAGGCCAATATCTCTGAAATACGTAGGGAGACACTAGTCAGAGAAATAGCAAACATCAAATTAAAACTAAAGGAATCTTACAGGAATCAAGAGACACGGGAAGAACTAAAGCCATAAATGAAATTGAAAGAAACCCTAAGTATTTCTTTTCCTATGCAAAATCAAAGTCGAGAACAACAACCAGTATTGGGCCCCTACTTAAACGGGATGGGTCCTAAAAGATGACAGCAAGGAAATGAGTGAGTTACTTAAATCCCAGTATGACTCAGTCTTTAGTGAGCCACTAACCAGACTGAAAATCGAAAACCTAAATGATTTTTTTATGAGAGTGCCAAAGAACTTGCCAGACGCATGCCTTTCTGACATCACCACGACGCCAAATGACTTCAAAAGGCAATAAAAGACATGCCCATGCACTCCGCCCAGGCCCAGACTCATGGAACTCTGTGTTCATCAAGAACTGCAAGAAGCCCCTATCACATGCTTTTAACATCCTATGGAAAGGGAGCATGGACATTGGGATCGTCCCGCAGCTACTAAAAATAACAGACATAGCCCCGCTCCACAAAGGGGGCAGTAAAGCAAAGCAAAGAACTACAGACCAATTGCGCTAAGTCCCATATCATAAAAATCTTTTGAAAGGGTTCCTAGAAGCAAGATCGCAAACCCATCTTGATACCCATCAATTGCACAACCCAGGACAGCATGGGTTTAGAGCAGGCCGCTCCTGTCTGTCCCAACTACTGGACCACTACCAAAGTCCTGGGTGCTCTAGAAGATAAACAGAATGCAGATGTTATATACACAGATTTTGCAAAAGCCTTTTTACAAGTGTGACCATGGAGTAAAAAAGCACACAAATGCGTGATAAAGGAATAACAGGAAAAGTTGGTAGATGGATCTATAAATTCCTAACATGTAGAACACAAAGAGTAGTAGTCACAGAGTAAAGTCTGAGGCAGCTACTGTGAAAGCTCTGTTCCACAAGGCACAGACTTGCTCCCATCCTATTCCTCATCCCCCATATCAGACATTGACAGGGATATAAGCCACAGTGCTGTGTCTTCCTTTGTAGATGACACCCGTCTGTATGACAGTGTCCACCGTTGAAGACACTGCAAGACTCACAGACATAAACCAAATCTTTAAATGGGCTGCAGAAAACAATATGAAGTTCAATGATGAGAAATTTCAATTACTGAGATACGGAAAACGTGAAGAAATTAAATCTCATCGGAGTACAAAACTAATTCCAACCACACAATAGAGCAAAAACTAATGTCAAAGACCTGGGAGTGATCATGTCAGAGGATCTCACCCTCAAGGACCATAACAAAGTAGCAATTGCATCTGCTCAAAAAATGACAGGATGGATAATGAGAACCTTCAAAACCAGGATGCCAAGCCCATGTTGACACTTTACAGATCGCTTGTTCTATCTAGTCTGGAATATTGTTGCACACTAACTGCACTTTTTCAAGGCGGGTGAAATTGCTGACCTTGAAAATATGCAGAGAACCTTCACCGCACGCATAAGTGCGATAAACCACCTCAACTACTGGGAACGCTTGAAGTTCCTAAACCTGTACTCCTAGAACGCAGGCGGAGAGATACATTATTATATACACATGGAAAATTCTCAGGGCTTAGTACCAAACTTGCACACAAAAATCACTCCCTACGAAAGCAAAAAGACTCGAGGCGATGTAACATCCCCCAATGAAGAGCAGGGGTGCCACTAGCACGTTGAGGGACAACACAATAGTGTCAGGGGCCCTAGATTGTTCAACTGCCTCCCAGCATACATCAGGGATTACCACAAACCCCTGACTGTCTTCAAGCAGGCACGGGACAGGCACCTCAAGTCGGTACCTGATCAGCCGGGCTGTGGTTCTACGTTGGACTGCGTGTGGCCAGCAGTAACAGCCTGGTTGATCAGGCTCGGGTCCAACAGGGGCCTGGTCAACCGGCCACGGGGCGTTGACCCCTGGAATTCTCTCCAGGTAGACTCCAGGTAGAAAGTCAAAGGAGGCTACAGTGAAAAGCTCTGTTCTGCAAGGTACAACACACTCCCATCCTTTTCCTCATCCTCACATCTGATATAGACAGAGATGTAAGCCACAGCACTGTGTTCTCCTTTGCTGATGATACCAGAATTTGCATGACAGTGTCATCCATTGAGGACACTGCAAATCCCCAAATGGACATTAACCAATTTTTTAAATGGGTTTCAGAAAACAACATGAAGTTCAATGAAGACAAATTTCAATTACTCCACCATGGAAAACTCGAGGAAATAAAAACTGTATCAGTGTATAAAACAAATTCATATGACATAATAGAGCTAAAAACTAACATGAAGATCATGGGAGTGATAATGCTAGAGAGTCTCAGCTTTAAAATATCACAATAGTGTATGTACTACATCTGCTAGGAAAATGATGGGAGGGATAATGAGACCCTTCCAAACTGGGGATGCCAAGCCACTGATGATTCTCTCCAATTGTTTGTTCTCTCTAGGCTAGAATATTGCTGTACACTATCAGCCCCTTTCAAAGCAGGCAGACTTGTAGAATATACAGAGAACTTTCACTGCATTTATAAGTACAATAAAGCACCTAAATTACTGGGAATGGTTGAAGTCCCTTGACCTGTACTCCTTGGAATGCAGGCGAGAACAATACATGATAATATACACTTGGGAAAAACTTAAGAGGGACTAGTCCCAAATCTGCACACACAAATTACTGCCTATGAAAACAAAAACTTGGCAGGCTGTGCAACATCCTCTCAATAAAAAGCAGGGCTCCATGTGTATGCTAAGAGACAACACATTGTCAGGTGCCCAAGACTGTTCAACTGCCTCCCATCATATGTAAGGGGATTACCAAAAAATCCTTGCTGTCTTCAAGAGAGAGCTGGACGGACACCTAAAGACAGTACCTGACCAGCCGGGCTGTGGTTCGTACAGTGGTACCTCGGTTTTCGTACAGCTCCCAACCCCGAACAATTATGTAAGTGTATTTTTGTAAGTATATTTTGGGGTCTGAAACGGACTAATCTAATTTACATTTGTCCTTGTGGGAACAAATTCGTTCGGAACGGCACTCGAACAGCATTCTGGAATGAATTATCGACGAAAACCGAGGTACCACTGTACGTCGGTTTGCGTTCGGCCAGCAGTAACAGCTTGATTGATCAGGCCCTGATCCACTATGAGGCCTGGTCATAGACCAGGCCACAGGGCATTGACCTCCAGAACACTCTCCAGGTATACCCAGGTAGTCTTAGTAATCTGTAAGGTTTATTGTAATATTTTTGCTACCTCTCTTTTTGTAATAATACATACATACTTACATAATTAAAATTTACCACTCAATAACTTTTGTCTAATCTTAAGTAGTGTGTAAGGATTAGGATTAATCTGTATGCAATGCACATGCATGTGTTTAGTAATATTTTATTACATGTAAACTACACATTGTATACTATGCAAAGAAATAAAGTTGTTTGTTTTTGTGTTTTACCTAGGGTGTTCTGTTGCTTGATTGCAAATGCACCTGCCCACACATCCTTCCTTTTCTTTAATTGAATTTGATTTCTCGTTCTTTCCCCCTT
Organism: Cherax destructor; assembly: GCA_009830355.1. NCBI lineage: Eukaryota > Metazoa > Arthropoda > Malacostraca > Decapoda > Parastacidae > Cherax > Cherax destructor. The sequence continues at coordinate 5,043 of WNWK01054059.1, read as the reverse complement.
CCCCATATGACCCTATAGATTTTTTGCTCCCCACAAATAAAATAATCAGTGCTGCCTAGATTATTTAAACAGTTGATATGGAAGGTGTGGGAAAACAAAAGGCTTACAAAAGCCCTACATCCATGCCTTATAACCAATTATTGATTCAAGTAAAATCCTTCATGCCTTTTTTATTTGAAAATTTCAGGATATACGACGATATTTTCAAAAACTGGCAGCAAAAAGACTGGAGATCCTGTAAGTCATCCAAAGAAACTAAGAAAAGGAATGTGATTGTTGACTCTGATGAGGATGACCCACTTCCTCCAGTCAGCAAGAGAAAGCAAATTGTGGACTCAGATTCTGGTAAGTTATTTATCTTTATATACATACAGTATATTCTAAATACTTAAAACTATTTTTAATAAACAAGGTTTTTTTATTACAACAGCTTCTTATTGCATACTTTTAAGAACCTCTGAATCTAGCTAGAATATAATAGTTTTATGAGTACTTCCTCACAGCATGCTTTCTCACTGTCCTAGTTTTCATCCTCACCAGCTAGACTTTCTGTAGCAAAACAATAAGTAACAGATCTCCTCCAAGATAATGGTGACTGAAATGTTGGAAGGAGGGATAGGGGTAACTCAAGAAAGGCTTAGGGAGTGGGGTAAAGGTTTTGAGAGCTGGGGGCTTGAATGTCCAACAGGCTTGTGTAGAGAGTTAAGATAAGATTTTGTTCAGCTTTTTAACCCTGAGGGTTAGCCACCCAGATAACCCAAGAAAGTCAGTGTGTAAATGAGTACTGTTTATTTGATTTCCATTGGGGTTCTTCAATTTTGTCCCCCAGGATGTGACCCACACGTTGGCTAACACCCAGGTACCTACTTACTTGCTAGGTGAATGGGGACAGCAGGTGTAAGGAAACACACCCAGTGTTTCCACCTGGCACACTTCTGTCAGGACAGCAAATGAATGAATGCAATGAATGTGTGTCTTCTTTTGAGTCGCTTTTACTTTGATGAGAAATGGTTGAAGTGTTAGAAGTAATTTATATAAATTATGTAAATACATTATTGGGGCAGGTATGGGGAAATGGTGTTTGCTTATTGTAAAATCGATTAAGAAATCAGTTTCTCTGGAAATCATCATAGTTGCTAGTTGGGGGATGACTGTATTAAGTTAGGCTAATCATAATACTATACTGTACATTCTACCTTCTTATGGGCATTATGTACTGGTAGGTGTTTTCTTCAAACTAGTGGACCCCCAAGTTACGAGCACCTTGGAAATTGTACAATTAATGTGTAATATTGTAAGTGCTTTTGTAAATGTATTTTTGGGGGTCTGAAATGGACTAACCTACTTGACATTATTCCTTAAGGGAGAAAATTGTTCGTAATGGCACTTGAGCAGCCTTCTGGAATGAATTATGCTCGTAACTCGGGGTCCACTGTACTACTACTATACTTTTTCTTTTTGCTTCTTAGTTTCTAGACATTAACTTTAGCATAGCTTTTCTGACCAGCCTCAAACTTTCAAAGATTGTATATTTTAGTAAAGTGAGGGTTCAAGTTATTATTGATATGTTAAGCTCTAGTTTTCCATTTTTAGAACCATTTTTTGGATTTAATTAATTGGCAGTTCTAAACCAAAGTTAGACAGCTATTCCATGCCCCCACATGATGCTCTGGATGGTCTCATATTAAAAGCAGAGGAAATTTTTTTTATTTGTATAATCTACATGTAATTCTAATTTGGCCGTGTGACACTTCAGAAGCATAAAAATTATATGAGAAACTGAATGCTCTAGATGGGACACTGTTAGCATATAGCACTATCTCTACAGAGAGGTAAGCATACCTTTGAAATTGCAGAAAACATTCAGAGTTTTATTCAGCACATTTGTATATGTCACCTGTGTTGATATAAAAGCTAGCTGTAATTAAGTGAACAAAAGTCCTTACTTTTAAATTATAACTCTGGAATTTCCAATTGAATTTTTTTATCAACTTTATATTTATTTAATTATTGTGTTGTTTTTGGTACTGTGTAAAACTAACAGCTATGTAAATATAGATAGACTTTATCTTATATGCTGTAATTTTTGAAAAAGCAGTACAGTGGACCCCGAGTTTCGGTCATAATTCATTCCCGAAGGCTGTTCAAGTGCAATTCGACAATTTGTTCCCTTAAGGAAAATGTAAATTAGATTAGTCCCCTTTCAGACCCTCAAAAATACCCTACAAAAGCACTTACAATATTAAACTTACATACGTAATTGTTCGATTTGAGGTGACCGAACTCGGGGTCCACTGTATTTGTTACTTCTATTTATTCTATTTTTGAAAACCCTTTCTAAGCTGCTGTTTGCTATATATAATACTCTTGTTGATAATCATAATACATTTTATATAGTTGGGAAAAGTCATTGTAGTAAGTAAATGCAATACGTATACAGTAGACAGATGAATATTTTACTGTATTTTTTATAATTTTTTGATACTTTAATTGATTTATCCACATATTTTCAATATATAATCTATAGATTTTTTTCATTATTTTAAATTTTTCCAAAAGCAGATGATGATTTATTCAAAAACAGACAAAAAAAGTCAAGAAGAAGAAAAGATCAAACACAAATCTTTACTAAAACCAGAAACTCCCAAACAAACCGTAGCTGCCAGAGTTTTTTTGGGAAGACACCAATTACTAAGAAGGAGCAAGAAAATGTACCAGTCAAGAGAAAGAAGGTAAGAGGTTAATTGTAAATAAGATGAAATGAGGGAAACAGTCATTTTAAAAGAGATTATTCCTTCATGTAAACAAGCACTGTTTCCCTTAAAATTGTCTGTCATTATATTTTCCATCTCTTGTAACCATAAGAACACCTCCCCAAAACCAATGTTTTCTGCAAGGCCTCACTTTGTTTGGAAAAAAGGCCATGATACAAGGAATTGAAATTGTTTATTCATGATCAGTCAAACGTAGTAGCCGTTTATTCTGTATCTGAATTGTCTCCTTGACCTATCATTCCCGAGGGCTTTTCTTGGACCAGATTGTTTACTGTTTGTTTTAGTGCTTAGCCTTGTTTGGGGCCAATGGGATTGATTATTATTTCATACTGACAGTATCAAGTCAACATCAGGGTTCTAAATGTGGAAAAACAAATACAAAATTGAAACTAATTGATGGTGAGGAAAATTTTAACCCTTTAGGGGACCCTGAAAATGATAATTTGAAATGTTTTTCATAGAGGGGGATAGAGTAACCAATGTGGGGATAATGACCCCTATAATTGAAATTCAAAAAAAAATTTTTCACGCATTCCCAATTTTAGGACCGCTACAGACGGCCCTGCCCGTAAAGGTGTCAAATTTAATTTGCAAATTTGCAATTGTTAATAAAACCCCAAAATAAGTATTTTTCTATTTTATTATACAAAGACAATATCAAAAACACAAATGGAACTTGTTTCCAAACATTTTGTAGGTAAAAAAATAAAAGTGAACCAAAAGCAACATGGAAAATTAAAGGGGAAAAAACTTTCAAGTCCCTTTTCCCTGAATTTCCTGAAAAAAACAATCATTTTTGATCACTAATTCTACAATGAAAGGCTATGAAGCAATTTTTTCCTTTTTGATGATAGATTTACCTTGCATCGGCACACAAAAATGGGGATGTGACATGATTTTTTTTTGCTGCAATAATTGCATGTAAATATTCTGCCTTGCACTATCTTTTTGGTAAAACCCTCCCCTGTCATCAGGCCTTTCTGCCGTTGGGTATACTGGAGAGGGCAACAGGTCATCGGGTTCGGGATCTGAGTCACTTTCCCCCAAAAAGCAGAGATATTTGAACTTCTGTTAAAGGGGGTTCACAATAGAAAAACTCTTGATCGGGAATGACAATAAAATTTTCCCCTGACACACCCAGCCACTACAGAATTCATATATCACTAAAATTTTATATAAATATTTATTTACTAATTTAAATGTGGCCCTGCCGGGGCCCGCTGTACACGCCCCTTTTTTTGTTGATTTTTTTAAATTGATGGTACACTCTATTATGCATATCTAACCCTGATATATCTCAAAATATCCCCAACTATTCATTTACACACGGGACAAACAATTGTACACCGACATTGTAAAAGTATAACACAGTGTTATGGGCAAGACAAAATTGTTAAGGGTCAGAGGCCAGAGGAGTACAGATTGGAGATTTTGACCTTAAAATTACCGGGAAAGGTTCCCCAGGGCATGCCCCGCGGCCTGGTCTGTGACCAGGTCTCATGTTAAACCCAGAGCCTGACCCCAACAGGTGTTACTGCGGGCCCGCCGCAGTCCAACGTCAACCCAGCCTGGGGGATCGGGAAGGATCTGGGTGTCTACCTGATTTTCATTGTCATTTTTTGGGAGTAAACCAAATTGTTAAATTTTTCAATTTTCCCCTATTTGTAATTCTGCAGTCAGACAATATCTTGAGAAGCGAATCATTTTGGTCCTTAACCACACATTTGTTTCCCCAAATTTTTTTAAATTTTGTGAATTTACTTAACTACTTGCAAAAAAAACTTCAGTCGATTTAATCTGCAGCTAGACTGGTATTTCCTCCAGCTGGGGGGCCAATCCCTAGTTGTATGAGCTGCATTTGGCTCCCCGTCAAAACAAGAATTGAATTTTAAGGGGGTTTATTAAAATTTAGAGTAATATCTTGCTGATATGCTTATGCCTTTTACATGGGGAAAGTTTCTGCAAAACCATTTAAAACCCTTTTTGCTGATAAAACCTGTGCTGTTGGGGAACAACTATTCACAGAAAAAGCCTTTTTTTTTTGTATCTCCCAGATTGTTCAAAGGTTGCCAGTGTCTGTTTTTTCAGGAGTCTGTTCATGCTTTAAAAAATCATTAAAAAATAAAACTGCTGGAAAATTTAAATTCTGTGTCTGGTTAGCCTTGGGCTAACAGTCATTTGATTAGTTAGCCATTGAGCTGGATTTTTTTTTTTTATTATATGTACTATAGTTATTCAGATTTGAATCATACATTTTTTTGCTTTGGGA
>WNWK01054058.1:0-11676 GCA_009830355.1 Cherax destructor | reverse complement strand
TTTCTGTAATATATCTTCCATTCTAAAATGAGACCACGAAACCCATAATCAACTGTAAAATTTTTAAAAAAATACACCACAAAGTCTTTTATTTTAATACAAAAACACGGCCGCAGTTTTTTTTCATTATCCTGCGTGCTGCAGGTTTTTTTATATAGCCCCACACTTACCACATAGATCCATTCCCCATATCTAGGCCCAAATTTACCACTCTCAGCTTATCTGAGTGAGCTGAGCAAAACCCAAAAGAACTGGTTGGGGACCCAGGCTTCAAACCAAAAGAACTATGGGACGGACCCTCATAGGGTTAAGCAGCTCAGTGTGACTCTGTTGATCACATGTTCAACAAATTAGGCCCTTTTTTGGAACATGACAAAATCTCCTGTATCTCATAAAAAACAAACTACATATGTAGGGATCGGTGAACGAATACCAACATTCAGCATCCCCAGTAACAGCCAGTCCCTATCTCATTAAAGGGGGATAAACTTCAAAGATTTTCCATAATATTCCTTCATCGATGAAAAAAGATTTTTTTTTCACTTGTACCCAGGTATAATAGGGGAAAATACACCAGATGCAGTAAAATTCCTTTTTGATATCCTTTTTAGCCTTTGATAATTTCCCCGGGTTTTTTACCCCAGACCCGGCCATGGGAAAAAAATATATTCTCTTTTTTTTTCATTTCATATGTTTCAAGTAAAATCACTGGCAATTTTTTTTTGATAGAAAACCATCAGCTTTCCAACCATTTTTGTTGACAAAGTTCATTTCCATCACTAGTACCCTTTTTTTTCTAAATTTGGGGATAGGTTTCTGCAGAGCTGCCAGGGGGGAATTTTTTACCTTAAACACCATTCATGTAGTTAAACCCCCCATTGCATTTTAAAACCAATCATTCATAAGGTTTTAGTAAAAAAAACATTTCATCGGAAATTTTAAAATATTACTGTTATCTCTGTTAATTGTTATTAGCAAGCACATTAATAATATAATTACAGAAATCCCCAACCAGTTAGCAGTCTAAGAGGGGGCCAAACGCCCCTTTGGGTTTTTCTTTCTTTATATGCGGGTTTTTTTGTATTTTTGGGTTTGGATTGTCCCTTTTTTTCGGGGGAAACCATGTACAAAAAAAAAGGCAAGTTCATAAAATCTTATTTACATATACAGTGGTCCCCCCCTATCCTTTGGGGGGGTTTCCCAAACCTCCCTTTGGGGTACCTGAAACCATGGATAGTAAAAAAATCTATATACAGTGGCCCCCCTTTGAGAAAAAATTCTTTCCCCCGAAGGCTCCCGGACCATTCCCCAACGAATTTTTTTCCCTTAAGGAATAATGTCAAGTACGTTTGTCCTTTTCCCCGCCCCCAAAAAAACATTCAACAATATTACACTTACAAAATTTTACTTTTCCCAGGTGCTCAACTGGGGGGGCCACTGTATAAGTCATTTTTCGTTTACATACATACCTATGATAAAGTTTAATTATAAATTAAAAAAAAGCCCCAAAATTATCACTTGTTTACTGAGGGGGGAAGCATTTCATTACTTCTCTTAGGCTTTGAAGAACTGCCAGCATCACTACTTTTGAGCTTTGGGGCCATAATTAAGCAAAATTAATGGTTATTTTTTACAAAAAATCGTGGATAAGTGAAATGGGATACATAATCCGTGGATGGGGGGGCCCTACTGTATATAAATGTGAATATCAAAACCCAAAATTCCCCAGAAAGTAAAAAAATATAGTATTGGAAAATATGACAGTGAATCTTTGACGTTTTTTCACCCCGCATGGGCCTTTTTTCCCCCCCCATAATATGGAGTCATCTTTGGGGACAGTACAGTGGTCCTTTTGGTTTGATGTTATCACCTTACGTTTTTTTTCGGTAACCGATATTTATAAGTAAGAAATTTTTTTGGGTTTTTCGATTTTTTCCCGGTTACCGAATTCGTCCCCGGGCCTGTCCGCTTGGCGCCCAGCTGACCCCACTCCAGGGAGCGTCAGTGTTTTTTTAAAAGCGGGGCGACCCCCCACCCCCCCACGCATTCCAAAAGTATTTTCATTATTCCACTCCCCTTTTTTGTGTTCTGCTAAATAAGCCCTTTGGGGCCAAGGAAAGACCCCAGTGCTAAGCCTGTGGAAAAAAAGGAACAGAAATATATGAGTGAAGTGAAAAGGGGTAATAAAAAAAATTAAAAATGGAGGCAAAAAAACCCCCCAAAGGGGGCCGGTTTTGGGTTTTAAGTTAAAAGGGCCCGTTCCCCGGAAGGGGAAAAAAGGGACTTTTTTGGGTAATGGGGTTTTGGTTTAGGAAAAAATTTTCCCCAGTCCCCCAAAAAACCCCCCGGGGGTTTTTGGGAAAAAAAGGGGGGTAAATACAGGGGGGGGATGGGGGGTTTTTTTTCCACAAAAACTTTTGGGTTTTGGGTGGGGTGTACTAATTCCAAGGAAAAGACCTGCCCCCGGGGGTCGGCTGACCAGGTGGTCAACTGACAATTATATGAGGGGTTTTTTTTGGGTGGATTTTTGGCCATTGCAGCTTTTTTTTGGGTTTGGGGGAGGTTTTTTCCTTTTAAATGAATGTAACCTGACCAAACGGGGGGGGCCTTTTTAACCCCTTGGAGATTTATTCCCAGGGGCCCCGTAGGCCTGCTGCAGTTTTTCCTTCTTTTTATTTTTTGTTTTTTATGTATCAGTGGCTAAAGGCTGAGGGAAAAACCCCCTTTCCCCTTTTACCATTGTGGATAAGAAATATTCAAAAAAAATAAAAAGCTGTTGTTGCAAAAGGTGCACCCCGTGACCCAAAAAAAAGAGACCACAAGTGGTGGAAAATGGGAAAGGGGTTTTTTTTGGGGGGGCCCCGAAAAAAGTTAGCAGGAGATATTTTGGGGGGGAAAAATTATGTGAAAAAGCAAGGCAGTTGCATGATGATCTCCTTAAGAAAATCCCAAAAACGAGTGAAGTGGGGGGAATTTAAAGGGGCCAGGGGGAGGCGGGTTTTAAAAATTTAAGGGTACTGGCATACATAGTTTTTTTGAGGCATGGTGACGCAGCCAGTTCTAAAAAAAGGGGCCAAAAAATATGTTCCTGAATTCCAGGAGCCCCTAGAGGCTGAAAAATTTCCCCCCCCAACAAGTGTTTAATTGTGATGAAAGGGGGCCTGTTTTGGAAAAAATCCCAACGGGGTTTACATTACTGGGGAGGAAAAGGCACCCCCAGGACATAAGCCTATGAAAGACAGGCTCCGTTGATGCTTTGTGCCAATGGGGGGATTGAAAGGAACCTTTTCCCTAGTGTATCTTTTGAAAATCCCAGTGTTTAAGATGCGGTGTCAGAAATTTTCAACTTGTGTGTGATGGGAAGTCTAAAAAAGGCTTGGGTCAAAAAGGGCCCCATTTTTTAGATTGGTTCAATGAAGTTTTGGGCCCCCCAGGAAAAGAAATATCTATTGGACAATAATTTGCCACTTAAGTGCCTCCTGATAATGGACAATGCCCTTGTCATCCTCCAAACTTGGTAGAGAAAATTGTGGGGAGTTTTAAATTCCCCTCAAAGTGAAGTTCTTCCCCCCCAAAACCACTCCTCTCCTCCAGCCCATGGACCAGCAGGTCACCAACTTTAAAAACTCTATACCAAAGCAATGTTTAAAAAATGCTTTGATGTGACCACAGACATGAACATAACCCTAAAAAGAATTTTGGAAAACCATTTCCATATGCTGATTGTGTACCCCTTTAAAGGGAAAAGGTTGGGAGGGAGTGACTACCAGGATTTAAAAAATCTGCCTGGAAAAAATTTTGGGAAGACTGTGTCCTAGGGGGGGGTTTTGAAGGTTTTGGGGGAGCCCCAGAACCCTGAGCCTGACCCCGGGGCCTGAGCCTGTTTTGGAAGAAATTGGGGGGAATTGGGAAGTTTTTTTGGGGTTGAGGTGAGTGGTGAGGATGTGGAACAGTTGGTGGAGGAGCAAAAAAGGGTAACCACTGAAGATCTGCAAGATTTTAAAAGCAACGGGGAAAAGAGAGCAGAGGTCAGGACAATGGTTCAGAGGGGGGTGGAGGGGGTGGAACAAAAATGGAAGAATGTTTCCCCTTAAAAAGGTTAAGGACATTTGTGGAATGTGGAGAAAAAGGGCAACATTTATGGATGAATATCCCCCAACCATGCTGTTGCAGGCCGTGCTGGCAACCTGTCAATGAAAAGGGGGTGTGTCATTTCAGGGATTTTAAAAATCGCCAGACACAGATCCCCCCGGGCAAATTTGTTGTTAAAAGGGTTTAGTGACTCTCAAGCTGGTCCTAGTGGCATTCAAAAAAAAAGGGAAAAAACCCCCCAAAAAAAATTACCACCTGCAGTGTTAAGGGAAAGGGGGTTCCCCCCTTCCCCAAAAGGGGGATACACTCCCCCCTTCTCCCCCCCGTCCCCCACACATCAACAACTCTTCAATAAATGTAAGTGACATGTTATTGTACAATATTTGCATGTATATTTATGTATTCTTTATTAAATTGTGTTTTTTAAGTCCAAAAGTTCTAAAAAAAATTTTTTTTTTAAATACTTTTGGAAGTCTTGGGCGGATTAAATTTATTTCCATTATTTCTTATAAAAATTGATTTTTTTCGATTGTTTGGAAAAATATTTTTCCCCGACGTTAAAATGTAACCGAGGTACCACTGTATGGCCAGTTGTTCTTGGTTTTGTACCCCTTCCTGGAACAGTCGATCATTGAAATATCGAGCCATCTCAGTGTGCCCGGTTTTCCCCTAACAAACACGTTTCCCCCAGGCTTCTGGGGGGCTGTGATACGCAAACATGTTGTTTGTTTTGTTTCTAATAGTATATTTGGGAAAACTGTCTTTCGTGTGTAGTCATGGATTATATAATGAAGTGGAAATGGAAAGATAGTCAGGAATTTAAGATGAAGCTTTTTTTCCCGTAATGGGAAAAAAAAATTTATTTAGGGGGCAGGTCCACATAAAAACAATTATCGTACATAGTAACATTTTAAATTACCTAAGATAATCCCCAAAAAAGTCAGACAAAGTGACTTATTTTTCCTTGTTTAAAAAATTTTCCCTGGGGTGTTACAGGCATAAGAAACATTATTATTATTAAATGAAGTCTCCTCTTGACTTTGTTTGAATAAATGGTCTAGAAAAAAGACAAAAATTTATAAGTGAGACACTTGGTTTAAAGTTTCACCCCCCCCCACTGGCTGGGTGAAATTTTCCCCAATAAAGATTCCCAAATATCCCCTTTTTTTTTTTTGACTTTGTGTTTTCTGTTGTAGAACATTGTGCTCTGTTCACCCCTACCATTTTCCAAAAAGGAAAAAACCCAGAGTCATTTGTAGTGTATGTGCCTGGGGAAAAGTGCACTCTGACACACTACTGTTTTTTTAAATTTAAACCCGGGGGCAGTGGACCCCCCAACGAAACCCCCCAAATCGTAATTATGTAAGTTCTTGGGGGGAAATGTTTTTTGGGGGTCTGAAATAAATAACCTACGTGAAATTTTCCTTAAGGAGTAAATTGTTGGTAATGGCATTGACAGACTTCGGAGGAATTTTTTTAAAAATGGGGGGCCCCCTGTATGGATTTTTTTTTTTTTTTCAAAGTTTTTAAAAGTCTTGCATGCTTTTTGAAATTTTTAAATTATCTATAAGTCTGGTCTGGTTTTTATTGTATGCGTATTGTAGAGTAATATGATATTTAAAGAAAATGTACAGTGGCCCCATTTGAAAAAAATTTACCCAAATTGCCCGTTCGGCAATTTCCCCTTGGAAAAAAAGTCACGTAGGTTGTCTATTTCAACCCCCCAAAAAACATTCCCGCACACAATATTTCTTACAAATTGTCTTTCCCTGGTTCGCTCGGGGACCACTGTCCTCATGGTGTGGCATGTGTGTGTGTACTCACCTATTTTGTTTGTATGGGGATGCTCCTGGCCCCCCTTTTTGCAGGTCACCCCTATTTGTTGCATGTGTGTTTTGTGTATTGTTACCATTTTAAAAACGCCCATACTCATTAGTTTCAAATAGGCTTCAGATGGGATTTTCAAGACATACCATAATAATAAAAAAAAAAAGATTCAGAGTTGAACAGATATCGTACTCCCCTTTTTTGTGGTCCGGGAAAAAGCCCCATACCAAATTTCACTCCGGGCCCTGATTATAACCCGTAAATTTTGGGCTACCTGTCCGATCCAACATAACGCCATAGTGTGCATAAAAAAAAAGTTTGGGAAAATAACACTGGGGGGTTTTGAAGGTGAGACTGGAAACCTTGGCTGTGTCTCAGTGGAAGCTACTGCTGACAGTTCCGCTTTGTTTTCCATATTTGGAAGGTAATTGACCCCTTTTGAGGGGTTTCAGGGTGAAAAAGGTAGTACAGACAGACATGACAACCCTTTTATTGCTCCTCATTCCCCAAATTTAAAAAACAATATTATATTATTATCATTAGATCCCCAAATATCGATCAATTTTTATTTATAATGGATTTTACAATCAAAACGGGAAAATAGATCTGTAGTAAAAAAAGTTTTATAGAATCCTTGTACGGCCCCCAGTTTAGGGGTCAAAAAAAATAACATTCTCACTTAAGAATGTTTAAATTTTGTGCTGGGTTCCGGTGACAAAAAGTTTCGACTAACCATTCTTTATACATATAATTTTTTCCTATAAAAAGAAGGTTTTGCATTTTAAACAATTTTTTTGTGTGTGTGTGTGTTTTGTAAGTAGGGCACCATTAATAAAATTTGTTCATACATTAGAAACCCCGGTTCCCCATTATTTCTGTTACAGAACTTTCTAGACATAATTTTTGTTTTTAAATTGTTTTAAAATTAAATGCAAAAAAGATCAAAAAAAAACCCCCCCTGTTGGTATTTGTTTTGTATCTCCTGGTGGACATTTTGAACAATCTTACACTATTCCCCCAGTTTCAGATGATGCTTAAAACTGTCTTTTATGTTTTCATGAAGCTTTCGTTTTTTTTTTTTTAACCTTTGATTTTACAGTCAAAGCTGTATAGCTTCTTTCTACTCTTAAGTGCAGAAATGGCCCTTTGGGGTTCGATATTAATACATTCCCCTTTAATTTTTCATTCCGGAATGCTGCAATCCTTAAAAAGTTTACCCCCTAAGAAAGTTTAAAAAGCTGTTTTTAGACCCCCAAAAAATTAAAAAGTTTAAAAATAAACTTAATAAAAGGTATTTGGGGGGGTTTTTTGGCCAGTCAGAGCTTTTGCTAATTTTGCCAATAAAAATGAATGTTGTATTCAAAAAGAAACTTTTTCCCAAAAAAACCAATTTCTTTATAATATTTTTTTAAAATTTTTTTTTTTATGCCCTTTTTCTAACACAGTATGACATGTTTTGTTTTCCTTTTTTTTTCCACCAGTAATGGGGGAAAAATAAAAAATAAAAGTACCCTCGGTTTTCGTTCACCTCCAAACCCAACATTTATGTAAGAGTATTTTTAAGTGCTTTTGAAAGTGTATTTTTGGGGGGGTTTGAAATGACTAATCTAATTTACATTTGTCCTTTTTAGAATAAATTGTTTGGAAAGCACTCAAACAGCATTCTGGAAAAAAATTTTTAAGAAAACCGGGGCCACTGTATAAATCTTTTTTTTATGACATGTCACTTTTATTACATTTTTTAAAAAGGGTCAAATATAACTTTAAAGGTATAACAAAGTATATTTTGTTTTGTTTATAACTATGATCTTGAACCTTACCCTAGCTTGCTTTTCCTTCCGTTTTATCAAACTGTGGGGGTTTTGGTTTGGGGCTATTAAAAAAATTTATATTAGGCTTTTTTTTCTTTGCAGAATATACAAAATGAAAAAACTTTATCACTAAAACTGAGGGAATTTTTCTATAAATAAATAAATAAATGCATTTGTGAGTGTAATGTTCTCTGAAGATTTGCATATTTTAAATTAGTGTTTGCTGTTCAGTTCATTTAATATTTGTTAAACTTGCACTGTAATAATTTTGAGTCCATGACAGATGTTCCCTATTTATAATATTTTTTCTCACTTTTTACTTTTTACTCTCCTCAAGGAGGTTGTGCCTTGATGGTGGGAATTCAGGGCAGTGCCAAGTTTGGGCTTGGGAAACTTAAGCCCCTTCTCCAAATATTTCAAAACAAGTCTTGTAGCCCGTCCTTGTAACCGATAGCCTTAAGTTCTCCTCCCCCCACCACCCCAGTAGAGAATGGGGTACCCGGGGATTTATGAGCCAAGTAACTGATCTTACCTTTCCCCCTTCCTTGGACGAACCTAATTCCTTTTATTTCTCAGATGTGTATGACCTTGGGGGGTTTGGACTTCCCTTTTTAAAATAAATAAAATCTAAATTTTGTCTATTCATCAGTTTTTATGAGGTTTGTGCAATAAATCAGTAAACCTGAGTACTTTTTTATTTCTTCTGTATTAGAATGGGGGAAAAAAATAAAGAAAGTACAGATTAATGTCCTTACAATCCCTGCTTTTTTAACTAAAACTGTAAAGTCTTAAAACTCACTGGCCAGTGTGTTAACCATCGGGCTGGCATTGAAAAATTATCCCCACCTTTCTGTGATTCATATGCCATCACTGTATAGATATATTTCTATCAACCATAACTAATGTAACTTATTTTCCCCCCTCTCCCTATCCTTATTCCCCAATGTCCTTCCCTCCATGCCTTTCCCTTTTTTTTTTTTTTAAATACAGTAACCCCCGGTTAATGGGGGCCCAAAAAAACTTTATGTAAGTGTTTTTTTAAGGGGCTTTTGTAAGTGTATTTTGGGGGGGGCCAAAAAAAGACTACTCTAATTTACATTTTCCTTAAAATTAATAAATTCGTTCGGTAACAGCACTTGAACAGCATTGGGGGCAATTATGGCCTTAAACCCGGGGGGGCCACTGTACATTAAACAACTAAAACTGTTATTCTCCTTTATTTAAGCCCCCCTTTTTCCCGATGCCCCCCAAACAGTCCCTCACCCCCCCCTTTCCGGATGCCACCAAAAACACTAACCCCCCGGTACCCCGGGTGAACAGGGGCAGCAGGTGTCCTGGAGGGGGGTTCGGGGGTCAATGCCCCCATGGCTGTTGATCAAACCACGGACATTTAGTGTGTGAGCTGAGAGTGTTCCAACTGAACCACGGGGCATCCCCACACCCTTGCCATACAGCACGAATAATCCTACAGGTTTTTTTTTTCCCCTCGTGGGGGTTTTTATATCTTATAATCTCACTTGCAGGGCCACTTACTCTAAGGGTCTTAAATTAGACGGGGGATGACTCCATCTTTAGTACATGAGTCCCCCCCTTTCCAGGCGCTTAAACACAAAGTGGACCACCCTCGGCCATTCCGATATGGGGAACTCGGTGTGGCCGGTTTTTTGGCTTCCGGGATCGGCGTTATTTCGGGGATGGGCCCCTATGGGATGCATACGTCCGCTGGCGGGGGCCGTTTTCGCATCTTTTTTCCTGTGTTTTTGGGGCGTGAGGAAGCTTCTGCTCATTCATCCAAACATTTCACTTGTTTTTCATGGGGGTTTTTTCAGTGCAACTGGAAATAAGTTTGGTTTCCCAAAAAATTCCTGTGGTAAAAAGTAGAAACACCATGGAATTTAAGGGGAATTGATTGAAAAATATGGGGTGGTATGCGGGTGCTGGAACTTGCCAGGATGTGGGGGAAAAACAAATCAACTATTACATCCATCCTGGAAAGAAAGAACTAATAAGGGCTAATGTTGCCAAAGGGAAATTTTTTAAAACAAAAAAAAAGGTCACCAATAATGGAAAATATGGAAAAGTTATTGTTTTTGGGGGTTTAAGGAAAAGAAATATGGGAGACAGTGTTGTGGTCTATTATTTTGAGAAGGCAAGGTATTGCAGGGTTTTGAAAAAAATTTTAACAAGTGCTGCTGGTATTTTTTGGGGGCCCGCAAAGGCTGGTTTGAGAAATTTAAGCGTGTGGCATACACAGTGTTTGGCATGGTGAGGCCAAGTTTTGACAAACAGCTGAAACATTTGTTCAGGAATTAAAATAATAGAGGCTAAAAAAAATTTTAACCTCAACAAGTGTTTAATTGTGACAAAACAGGCCTTTTTGGGAAAAAAAGCCAAACATAACCAATCACAAGGAAAAAAAGGCCCGCCAGGACACAACCTATGTAAGACAGGCAACTCTATTGTTTGTGTAATGCTGTGGGGATTTCAAAGTGAACCTTTTTCTGGTGTATCACTCTGAAACTCCCAGAGGTTCAAGAAACACAATGTGTAAGAATAGATTGTGTGTGATGTGGAAACTAATAATAAGGCATGGGTCACAAAAATTTTTAAAGTGGGTCAATGATGTGTTTGGCCCAAGTGTGAAAAAATACCTCCTGGAAAAGAAATTGCCACTCATTGCCTCCCCGGGACTGGGGAAGGCTCCTGCTCATCCTCCGATTTTGAAGACCATTTTTTAGGTTTGTTTTTAAAGTGAAGTTTTTCCTCCTCACCCCCTCCTCCAGCCCAAACCCGCAGGTCATTTCTAACTTCAAAAACTCTACACAAAACAGTGTTTCAAAGTGCCCCCGACCTCAGTTGACCCAAGAGAGTTCTGGGGGGAAACACTTCCACCCCTGTTGTGTCCAAGAGAAGGATTTTGAAAAGGGGTTTAGGCTGACCCTGGCCCCTTTTTGTGGACTCTTTGTGACTTGGGAAGTCCATGGGGGTTTGGGGCGAGTGGGGAATGTGGGGGAAATTGGTGGACCCCGGGGGGAAAGCTAACCACTGAAGAACTGGAAGAGCTTCATCTGGAACAGCATCAGCCAAATTGAGGAACGCTTGAAAAGGAGGGAGGAAAGAGGGGGAAGGGGTGCCTTCTTCATTGATTAAGGAGATTTGTGCAAAGTGGAATGATGTGCTAAGTTTTGTTGAGAAATACCACCTTTTCCAATTGAAACAAGCCATATTTTAACATGTTTAGTAAAAAACCGTCCCCCTTTGGAAATCATAAAAGATGCCCCAAACGACACCTGGGGAGATATTTGGGCGGGGTCCCCTGACCCAAGCTGGTCCTATGGCATTAAAAACGAAGGAATAACCCGAGGGGGTTTTCTCCTGAAGTCTTTTTAGGATTCCCCCTTCCCCAAAAATCCCTCCTCTTTCCTCCTCCCTATCTTCCAGAAGCCAGCATTAGTCTTCAATAAAGGTATGTAATACTTATTTAAATTTTAAAAAAATTATTTTTTTATTTTTTTTTGGAAAAATTAATTGTATTTACATTAATTCTTATGGGGGAAAATTAATTCAGTCATCGGGGCCTTTCGGGGGGCCATGACCCCAAAAACCAAGGTCCACTGTTCTAAAATTTTTTTTTTTTTTTGGGTAAATGCTAGGGGGGTTGGGGGGGTGGGATTAAATTTTGGGGAATTAAAGCAAAAAGGGGGGTTTAAAAGTTACTTTTTTTTTTTATACTGTGCTTATGGGAGATTCTAAAAAAAGTTGCAAAAAGGGTTTGGACGAGTTTGGGAGGTGTAAAGGAGAAAGTTGAAAGTGAACATAGATAAGAGTAAAAAGGGATGAGGGATCAAAGATATAAATAAAAAAAAAAAAACACTCGTGAACACTGAGTGTTGGGTTTTTATCTCACTCATTTTTGGCTGTCATCTGTGTATGTCCCATTTTCTAA